>CAWUHX010000533.1:0-78440 GCA_963922205.1 Romanomermis culicivorax
TGCTCAATTCTACTTGATAGAAACGATTATTGAAAATTATAACAGTAAAGTGCTATTTCTCTCAATTTGAGATGGAAATTATCAAATACTTTTTACATTTCAAGAATGTTTTCCAGTTTTTGTTGTAAAAATGATTGAAAAACAGAAAATTATAACAGGAAATGGCAATCTTTTTCCGATTTTACTTCAAAACTAGGAGGAATTTTTTTGCATTTTAGAGAACTTTTCCAGCTCAATGGAAGATATAGCAATAGTTTGCGCATTTTTTCCAATTTTATTTTCAAATTTATAAGAAAATTTTCGTATTTCGAATAATTTGCAAGGTTGTTTCAATAGAAATGATGGAAAATTTTACTAAAAAATTGCGATTTCTGTCAATTTTACGTCAAAATCAGGAAAAAAACTTCCGCATTTCGAGAAAATTTTCCTGGTTTTTCTGCAAAAACATCATCAAACAGAAATTATACACAAATAAATTACGATTTTTTCGAATTTTAGTTTAAAATTATGGAGCTTTCTTTCAGCTTTCTTTATAGTAATGATTGAAAATTATGGCAAGAAGTTGCTATTCCTCTCAATTTGAAATCCAAATTATAATAAAATTTTTACTTTTCAAAAATGCTTTCCTGTTTTTTGTGATGATGAATAAAAGACAGGAAATTATAGCAGGAAATCTATAACTTTTCTAGGTTTAACTTCAATTTTATGAGAAGAATTTTGCATTTAAAGAAAGTTTTTTTGATGAAAATGATTACAAAACTGAACCGTTCTGTGAAAAATTCGCAGTACAATGATGCAATTGCAAAGAAAATATGGAACAACATGTTTACGAACTAACTAAGGGAAAAAATTCTGATTTAAAGGAAAAAACACATCGAATGTTTCTTGATGTTCCAATATTTTATGTGGATGGGTTTTCTTGGCAGCAAAGATGAATCCATCCATTGATCAAGTCGTCTGAAGAATGGCAATAGCAGAGATCATGGGCAATGATCGATAATCTTTTTTGCCTAGACAAACGTTTAATCGGCTCGAGTCCCTAACAATGGATTGTACAGCATTGCAGGAATGAATAATTGACGTAAATTTGGCAAATTTTGAACTGCGTATGTTTAATGCGTCTTTGATTGGGAATAACTCCTTCCACGAACACTTGTCTATTAAGAAATATTGCAGGTTGGGCGCTTTGAGGGGCAATTTCCAGATTTGTTTGGCATTCAGGAAATCGACGGAAAAATAACGTAAATTTGGACATTGATTCAAGATAAGGTCGAACGATCCTGGGGAAGCATATTCATTAATAGCGTATAAATCTATACCTTCCAATCAAGAGATGGACCGCATCATTTTCAAAGCTGCAGCATCGTCTGTTGACCAATTCAGACTGAAAGAAAATTTAAGAATTAAAAAAACAGATCAGCAACATACCTACTCAGAAAAAGGCATCGCAATCGATTTTGAAAAGACAGTTTTATAAAAAAAAACTTATTCTAATGTTTGTTAAGATATCAAGGGCGAAATATTTTTCAGCAACGAGGTCCAAAACTCAACAAAATAAACATTTTTCGACAGCTTACCACCTTCAATGATTGAATCAGATAAAAAATAGCAAGATGCAGGTTTTTTAGCAGTTAAACACATGCAAATTGTAGTAATGATGATCATGACAGGCAATACACCGTAGTTCATGTTACTTTCTGGCAGATGGTCGTTTTTTCAGTTTCAAATAGCTAGTTCTTAGGCTTAAGGGTAATTTATGCTTGTCTCTTTCGACGGAATAAAACGGACCGCCAACACCTTGAAACGTTCAGCCTGAAAATGCACTTTCGATCGGAAAGGATAATTGAAATTTCTTACAATATAAACTCCAACAAAACAAATTTTCGTTTTGTCTGAAAATGCACTTCCAAAATCGCAAAGGATGACTATAATTTTCTAGAAAATGACCGACGGTAACCTCCAACCGAAAATGAAACGAAAATTTCACTTTGGTTCAGTGAAGTTGTATTCATAGCATTTCGCTGCATTCTGTTGGAAAAGTCACGCATAAATGACCCCTTTTGGCTTCTTCCTGTTCATTTATGTTAATTTTATCACAAAGTCACGCATTTTTTGTTTTTTCACTGAAATTGGTCACCCTCTATGAACTCAGGAATCGTAACTTACAATTTTAATTTCCTTAATTCGCTGATCTTTTCAATATGATCGGAGTAAAAACCGTTTATAATTTATCCGAAAGTGCTTTAAATTAACCATTTTTGATATTTCGTTGTGAATAAACGACTGTACATCATGTGAAGCCGTCGAATAGTCTAATTTGAAAATTTCCATTTGATTGTGAAGTGGAAACTTGTCGAAAATAATGCGATAAAACGCCAAATTTTCGTGGTATGCTCTCAAAGAAAATTCTTTCAACAGGGGACTACGGGATAGTAGGAAAGCAACGAATTTTGCGTGACTTTCGGAGTTTCCACAGCCAACCTTAATATTTCGCAAAGAAGGGAAATATAAATCTTTCATAATCCTATGATAAAATAAATCGGAATCTTCATCGACCTGAGTGTGACAAATGCACAAAGACAAACTTTTCAATTTTGGCAAACCTCATCAATCTTTCGATCAGCTGAAGATTATTGTGTGATACTGTAGCAATGTCCAAACTTTCTAGATTCAAATTAACATCTAACAATGCATACAATTGTTCATAATCTGCACTGTCCATTGTTCTACATAATATGTGTGTGAAATGAGTCAAATTTCGACACAATGATAAATCAATCCGTAAATCGCTGCGTAGAATAATTTTCAATTTCGTCAAGGCGGAATGGCCAATAACAACTTTATTTATTTTCTCTCGTAGTTCATTGTTGGATATTCCATCTGCGTCGATAGCGGCACCAAGTTGCTTCAAATTGCGAGCATTTTCCACAAAACTCAATGCACATTTCCAGCCCAATATTCTGATAAATTTCGAATCAATTTCTAAACATGTCAGTTTTTCTAAACTAGGAAGAAGGATAAGGAAATTTTCCATAAAATCCTCCTTTGTAAATGGATCAGGCAAATGCAAGCACCATTTCCCGACCACAAAAGACGTCAACCCGCCGAAATTTTTTAAATGACGCAGGCCGGAACAACATGCTTCAATTTTTTTCAAAACTTTTATCCAGGAACCAGTAAATATTCGATCAAAATCGACAAATTTTAACCGATGCAATTCCCATTCGACGCAACTTTTGAAATTTGGATTTACTCGCTCCGCTATGCATAATTCTTGGAAGTTGAAATATTTTAAGATTTCCGTAATAATGATGACGTCGTCCATGCAAATAACGTGATTAATGCAGATGCTAAATATCTGAACAAAAGAAACAACTTTTTCTTCAGATGACGATGATGCAGAAACTAGATACAAATCGAAAAACTAAATTTCATGAAAAAAATAAATAAGAAAAAATCGGGTTAAAAATGCGCACAAAAAATTAATTTAAATTGAAAGAGAAAAAATTGAAAAATCAATAAAGGAAATGAAATTAAATTAAAAATCAAATTATGCCTAAAATCCGCAGGTACAAATTAATGAGTCGGAAAAAACACCTGTTTTTCCAAATGAAAGATGTCAATTCATGCAGGGCCGAAACGATATTTTTTGATTATTTTCATCCAAGAATCAGTGAAGATTCGATCAAAATCGATGCAACTCCGATTCAATGCAACTTTTGAAATTTGGTTATATTTGCTCCTGCAACCTCTGCCGTTTTGGTTTGTGAGTTGGTAAAGTGAGACGACTGGATCTGGACTGTGTTAAATGCAAACCTTGGTTCTGTCCCAACTTAGAAAACTCGTACAATCATGCAAATCTTACTATCATCAGTGCCAGACATGCCTGGCAAGAACTTTCCAGGAGGCAGGGTCCTCAAACTTTTGATTCTGGTTGCAGTGTAAAACAACCACAAAGATGTACGATGTAGGCCACACTCAAGATGAGGACACAAAATGAGGGAGCTCTGGAAAGCAATGCTGACAGAGTAAAAATAGTAATGACAATAATGACCAAAATAAGATGCCTTAGAAATCGACAAAAAGTTAAAAAAAAACTGGTCAAAACCAGCATTTGCAATTTTTTGTTCAAATATTACTTTTTGAAAAAATAAGTTCTGCTTAAAACTGCTTCAAAAACAAATGAAAAAAAGAAAAATTGAAAAAAACAGCTATAGTTATCATAATACAAAAACCATTGTTTTTTTGAACGGTCAGTAATTTATCCAAAATCGATAAAAAACAAAAATTTTCATTTTCGGCTGGAATTATGATAAGGATTTATCAAAATTCATAGTTTTAAAAACAAAAAATCAAGGGCGCAGAAAACCTAAATTGCATACAAATTCGACAGCTGATATATCTGTGCTTAGGAAAAATGAAGAATCATAAACTGCATCATTGTTGCTTCGGATTTTCTATTCTTTTTTTTTAATTTTCGGATTCCAATACTATAGAACATTGGAAGATGAATTTTTGGAATTTTTTTACAAGTCGGTTCCCTTCCGAATTATGGTCGAAACAGGTATTTTCGGACTCCTTAACATGCCAGCTATTCAGATCAGTTCGAAAATGCAGCCGCTCATGATATTCAGGAACACATTTGCATAAAATCTGCACACATGTCACATACTCCTTGTCACTACAGGAAAATCCTACCTTCTTCAAGAATCGAACCTGGTCCACCAGCCTATAGACTAAATGCGTTTACCACTACATAATTTCACCACAAAGTATAAAAACTATATTACTTTAAGACCCTTGGTACTATTTTAACTAAACAACTTCATTTGGAAGAGCTCCTCAAATTTTTCTTCCACATTTGTGGAAAAACCTCAAAAAATTTTTCCACACTTCAGATTTTTTCCACATTATACATACCTGTACTTGGGGAGGGGTTGGGGGAGACCCCCCCCCCGACTTGGCCAACCATATACCCAACATCACCCGACCCCTCCCCCCCAGTTTGGAAAAATTAAAAAATTTGCAAACAATTAAAAAATTTGCAAACAAAAAAGCAAACAAACAGTTTTAAATCTTCTGAAATTCTTACTTTTTGTGTTTGTAAGAATTTTCTGTACAGAAACATGGTTAAACAGTTGTATAACTGATATAACGTCATGTTTCCCTATGTTCAGTTCATACAAAATTATGGAAAAAATTATTAATAATAAAAGTTTAAGTTTCCTTCATCAGCATAACCTTTTAGCATATCAACAGTTTGGTTTCCTAAAACATAGATCCTGCGAACTACAGTTACTCAAGTGTAAAAACTCATAGCTAAGTCAGTTGGACAAAGGACACTCCTTAAGACATGGTGTACATTGACTTTGCCAAGGCCTTTGACTCAGTTTCCCATTCTAAGCTCCTTCTCAAACTTTCTAAATATTGTCTCTCTAGTCCCCTTTTAGGCTGGATATCAAATTTTCTTAAGAATAGGTTTCAAAGGGTCAAAATTGGGAACTCCCTATCACCTCAGCTCAAAGTGTCTAGTAGTGTGCCCCAAGGTAGTGTATTAGGTCCAACTTTGTTTCTTTTGTACATAAATGACATTATTGACAATATCAAAAGTGAAATTTTTCTTTTTGCAGATGATCTAAAAATTTTCAATGTCTCAACAAATTTTATGATTCTTCAACAAGACCTTGATACTCTTTCAAATTGGTCTGCCATCTGGCAATTATTGACAATATCAAAAGTGATGTACAACATAATCCACAAAAAAATTTTTCCACACTTCAGATTTTTTCCACATTATACATACCTGTACTTGGGGAGGGGTTGGGGGAGACCCCCCTCAACTTGGCCAACCATATACCCAACATCAGATATTCATGAATAGAAGTTCTAAAATCGCAGTCTAGAATGATGTCTTCAATTTCCATTCTCAATATACGCAAAAGTCCGGGTTGCAAACGTTTAAAAAAATGCCAAGCATCGAGAGGGAAAATTGAGAGAATTTATGAAAAATCTCAATTTTGGGCGACATAATGGTCTGTTAGCGATTAGAAAATGAAACGAGCTTACTTGATTGATGGAAACTGTTGAGCATTAATTAGTAAGTCGAAGTAGATATGCTAACGGCCGCGTC
Organism: Romanomermis culicivorax; assembly: GCA_963922205.1. Classification (NCBI taxonomy): domain Eukaryota; kingdom Metazoa; phylum Nematoda; class Enoplea; order Mermithida; family Mermithidae; genus Romanomermis; species Romanomermis culicivorax. The sequence continues at coordinate 6,131 of CAWUHX010000533.1, forward strand.
TGATAGAAACTATTTAAGATTATACCCATACCTGTAAGACCTACGACCAGTTGGGGAAGGGAGTAAATCCGAATTTTGGGGCGGGGGAGGAAAAAAGTCGAAATTTTTCCCAAAAAACATTAGGTAAAGTGGGGTAACTTTGGCTAATTTCACTTGAAACATCGCCGAATTTTTTCTCTGTAGGATATGCAGATACAACTTGGCACACTAATGTCTAAGTGATCAGTGCATGTTACTGTGGAAGGAAATTGAAATCCAAATAAAATTGAGAAATTTGTGGGTTAATTTTTTTGTAACTCATTTTAAATATGGAGTCCAGTTTGAATTCATGATCATAATGGAGGCAATTTTCATAAATTTCAAGGTTAATTCGAATTTTTCACACTTATGAAAGTATGGACATATTTTTTAATTTGTAAAATGAAACATTTTTTCCAACGTTGTACGTTTATTGAAAAAGCTATCCTTGAATTGATTTTCCAGCGGTTAGAGTGTCAAAATCTAGAAGAAAAAATTCGTTGTGTAGCATCGGAAAGATATAGGAAACCAGAGAACAATAAGAACAGCAGCCGCATTTTCAAACCCTATACTTTTGATTCAGGAGGAAATGAACTCAAGTACTATCTTGGAAGAAAATTTGTGTAAAAATTAACAAAATATCATGTTTTTAGGATGAAAAATTTTCTTTGCCTAAAAAGAAAAGTCGGCCGAACTTTGCATACATATGTAGAAAAAAGCCTGTTACTGAAAACGCTGCTGGTTGGAAATTTTGAAGGGTAATTTTTTTAACACATATCAACTGATTGAATATCTATATAATTTAAATTATACATTACTGTGTGTTACAATATTCTTCAATCAAAAATTTTTGGCTCCCAAAATTTCAATTCGGCTCCTAAAAATTTAGGCTTAGTTGAGATTTGGCCCCTGGTTTTCAAACCAGAAAAAAATTTTGGTTGGGGGACATCCCAAGTCCGAACTTCCAACATTTGTGTATAAGGTTCTACCAAGTTGGCGGCTACCTCAAAAACAGGTTTGAGCCGCCAGAGAGAAATTGAATGAGAAATCTCAATTTTCGGGGAAATACTGACTACTAATGATTACAAAAAAAGGCAACATAACTCAATTGATAGAAACTGTTGAAAGTTGATTCGGAAATGGAAGTAGACATGATCATTTTTGCATCTTGGGAAAACATTTTGGCTGCTCACTCTTAAATTAAAAAATTTGCTTAACTTCATCAGAAATGCTAAAGCTAGTTTTCTTGTATTTCATTCTATTCACATCAGTTTTAGGCTTTCAAAACCCAATTCTCTCAGTTTTGGAGATAAAAATAAAAGTAAGCAATTCGATATGTAGCGCCGGCAGTTCTTTTGGGATTAGGATATTCTGGAACACTCGAAAATGATTGCACACAAAAGTAAGAATTTGTTCAAAGATCCCTAAAAAATGTTTCTTCTAAAAAAGGAATGAGAACTGAAATAAGAGTGTAACATAATAAAGAAAACGATGGATATAATAAAATGGAAAAGAAATGTGTGGGAAAAAATGGGGAGTACCGACATTTGCAATATTTTACATTTTCATTTTGTGTTAAAAATGATGCCTTTTGTACATGCAGCACATTCATGAGTCAAGTCTGTGAATTAAAAATTCGTATTTCAATAACCCTTCAGTAACAATATTATATTTTGAATGGCTAAAATTTCATGCCGTAAGTTACAGTATCCTTCAAAATGTCCAGTGCAATTCTCTCTTTCAAAATGTTTAACATTTCTCCACATGAAACTGATAAATTTCCATGTAAATTCTCATGAAACAACAATCTTTGACTTGCTGCAATTGTGCATTAAAAAATAAAATATGAAACCAGAAAACGGGATTTGTTTATCATTTATCAATTCATAAGAAGCATTACTGGCTTAATTTAAAATTCGCTTCCTTCTACAGGTAGCCCACCAGCATCAACTTTCAGTGACGACTCAAACCTGGCTTTATCAGTCTTTGGTGCCTACAAAAGTCTGAATGAAAACTCAACTTTCATTCCCTCAAAATCAGCATTGGTATCAGAGGATTTATTGAAGCAAGTAAAGTCAAATCTGATTGAAACGAAAAACACCATGAAAGAAATTTTGGAGTACACTAAAATATCTGCAAAAAATACAAAAGCTTTGTCCGAAAATTTTAAACAAGTCTAGTAGAGAAATAATTCAAATTAATACAAAAATTTTGAATATTGTGATGGAGACGAGAAACACGCTCACAATGTCCTGTACAACACCCAAAAATCACAACAGTCTGCCAATAGCAGCCAACTCTCTAACCGATGGTCTGGCCGACTTTTACCATAATGAAGATGACTGTTATCCCATTCATACGCCAATTACTGAAATGCAGTGCCTGCTTCAGCCGTCTTTTGTTTACCATCGTTACAGGTACCTCAAACAATGACGACCCAAAATTTCCTTTCTCAAAGCGAAATTGGACTTATTAGACAAACAGCATTCATTTTGTACAAAAATGTTACAAAAGCTATATACACCTCATGAATTAATGAACAGTAATGTATGGGGTGTGCAAGGAAAAGAACCTTTGTATTCAGCATATCAAAGAAACTGTTATGACTTGTTTTTCTACCCCAAACAAACGAAAAATATGCTGACGTTTGGAGAACACATGCCACAAAGCAATTGATGCTTTTGTACGAAAATCGGGGAATAAAAGTGCTCAGTAAGTTTTTTGTGCATAATGCACAGTAATCGTTTGTTTTTCATTCCATTTATAAAAAATTCTCTTCATGAGAGAGAAATTGTATCGCACCAAAATGAAAATAGTAATTCGTGACGGAAAAAATAGTAAGACTCAAGAACTTGTGGTAATTTGGTCTTGAGTTCACATACAGTACACTATGAAATATTCATTTGCAATCTCCTTGATGAATTATTTCTCGTTTAAATTTTTCCACACTTAGTGATGATCACACTTGTTCACCACACTTTCATGATCCTATGAAATAAATAATTTTGGGATATTTCAGCCGGACATGGAGAAAATCGTGATCAATATTATTTCTATTATCATGATGCATGAAAATAAATAATGTGCATATACAGCAGGCTTAGCCAAATGTTTGGAATAATAGACTTTGCATCCTGTGACTGAAAGAACAGGCGCAAATATCTTTAGCACACATACTAGAAAGAAAAAAATGACATATCCAGTATCTTTGTGCATTTGCTGAAAAAAATTCTGGACGCGAATTTTTCAGGGTTAGTTTCGCCTGGTCGTGTACCTGCAGAAAAACACCCTGAGTATCCGACAAATTATATGAATAATTTGCTAGAAAGATTGATGATCAACAATTTATAGAAAAATTTACTTGAGTGAATGCTTGAATTATACACTATTTATTTTGAAATGATCGATGCAGTAAGGTCGCAGCCAAAGTACCATCTAAATTTGTGGAATGCTTGTTGGCTCTATTCGATAAATTTTTCCTTCATCCTACTGACTTGATAATAAGTATTTCTAATCAATCCAAGATCATTAAAGTTGATTTGCTAATTTTTCGAGTAAAGTTGCATTTGTCAAAATTTTGAGCACTGCATTGATCATTCTTAAATCAATGGATCATAGTGCAAATATACTATTATGCAGTATGAACAAACATCATGTCTGAAACTATTTACGTCAGTATACATTCATACTGTACTTCTTTGATCATATCAACCGGGGAAATTATTCTTTGTCTGGTTGATAAGATTAAAGGAGTACAGTATGAACTATGGGATACGGACAATTCGCCCCCCCCCGTTCTCCCTCGGTAATTGGCCCCCAATTCACTGTTTTTTTTAATTTAAAAGATTGAGATTTAAAAATAATTCCACTAAGTTGTATGCAGTTATTTCTACACATCCATACACAAAACCTGCAGATTTTTCCGAAATAGTCATGTTTATTTATGAATTCTGCATGCAGAGTGCAAGTATTATGCACAAGAAGAAAAATATCCATAGAAATGTTCCAAATAAAGGTCCACAAATAACTTTTTGAATTTTCTTCGAATATATGATTTTTTTACTGAATAGCCAAGTCAGTATAAGCATTTTGTACTCTACAGTGTGCAATACAGGCCCTCGAGCAGTAGTTCCCTAGCATTGAAGTGGCCGGTGGTTTTTTCACTTGAAACAGAATGTGTGACCGAGTTCAAAATGAAAGCTTGCAGCTATAGTTAATCTGACGGTCAGAAAAGGTCGTCGTAGCTTATGCTTATAGCTTGAAGAAACCAGCATGTTATTCATGATTGTGTGACCTTAGATTGTTTTTTCCATGTATTTTCCAAACATTTTTCTAGATAGTTTTCACAAAATCGTTTTGTAGCGCTTTAGAAATTATAGCTTTGGATCAGCATGGGAAATAGCAGAGGTTATTGCTATTTGAAGGAGCCATTCAGGTCCATTGTTGCTTGCCTAATTTTTGAATTTAGTTTGCCCCACAGAAAACACGTTGAATTCTTTGAAAAAATTGACCCTTCATGCAGGAAAAAAATATTAAAAGTGTGCATTTTTCAACGCTATAGAATACCATAATCTAAAATTTTCTTTCAGTGCTAATTGCCAGAGATCAAGTCTGAAGTAAAATACCTATCGCGCTTTTTTATGTTATATGGCTCCAAATATATAAGATCCAAAATGGATGTAAAATGTTTGACCTCTTCCGCCAATCAAATGGTAAAAAGATCATGATCAGTCATCGTCAGTTGCTGTAGACTGTGCTGAGAAAATGCATTTTTCCACATTTTAGAGGCCTCGGAATCAAAATTTTTCGGCGCTGAGCACCGAACAAGTTACTTTAGCCAGATTTTTAATTTCTCACTCAAAACTCAAGAAATTCAATTTTAAAAGTCAGGAACTGATGCGATGTGAATGAAATACAAGGAAAGTTATTTTCAATCATTTCTCTGACGAAATTAAGCGAATTTATCAATTTTGGAGTGAGAAACTAAAAATTTAATCTGTGCAACCAAATTTTTCTCCGATTTACTGATAAACCTGGCCTGAGCGAAAAAAACCTGATGATTGATTTGAATAATGACTGATCTAATTTGTGAGCCTTATTATTCTGCATGTGATTGAGAATCGTATTAAAAATGGTTTATCCGTTATATGGGCTTCTACTGTGATTTCGAAGAGTGTTTTCGACTAAATTTGTTGGAAAAACATTGCTTTTTACTACCACATTTATTTACAAACTTTTTAGTTATGGCTTGTTGAAATTCCTGCTGACCTGTAAAATTTTGACCTTATGAGCCAAATGGCCTACGAAGAAAAAACCAAAAAAAGCCCTGGTGGCACCTAATAAGAGGGCGCAAAAAAGCCTCAAATGACTCTTTCATGTTATTTCGAAATTTTCAAATTTTTTGCAAAACTCAAAATTTTGGACCCGGGACTGGACCCGATATTCTTAATATTTTGGACCCGATACGTCTCTACTGGTCAGCCAGCAAAAAAACAAAAAAAAGTTGCACGAGCATATTTTTTATTAAAAATATGCATAAAAATCATCAAAAGAGCTGTCTTAGAGAAAGTTCAGTGTGGTGTTTGACGAATTTTTTGATACGATATTTGACGTTTGACGATAGTGCAGATTTTGAACAGAAGGTTCTACCCTCAACCCACCATGTGCATGTCATCCTGATCTGCAAATGAAGTTCTCTTTTTGTTCATGTATTTAGAATTTCTGAATTATGCATAGCGGAGCGAATAAGTCCAAATTTCAAAAGTTGCATCGAATGGGAATTGCATCGGTTAAAATGCTTTGATTTTGATCGAATGTTCAGTGTTTCCTGGACAAAAACTATGGCCAAAATTCGTGCATATTGTTCCGGCCTGCTTCGTTTAAAAAATTTGCACAAGGTCTTGTCTTTCATGCTCATGAAAAAATGGGGTTCTCGCCTGATCCATTTATACTGGGGAATTTTGAGAAAAATTTCCTTATTTTTCTTCCTTAGTTTACAAAAACTGACATGTTTAGAAATCGATTCGAATTTTATCAGAATATTCGGCTGGAAATGTACATTGAGTTTTGTGGAAAATGCTCGCAATTTGAAGCAACTTAGTGCAGCTCGGCGGAAAGGGAAAAGTCGAGAATCAAGCGCGAGACAGGATAATTCAAGTTATTATTGGCCATTCCGCCTTGACCAAATTAAAGATTTATCAAAGTTTTTGGATTGATTTATCATCATGTCAACATTTGACTCATTTTGCACTGAGATTATTTAGAACAATGGACAGTGCAGATTTTGAACAATTGTATGCATTGTTGGATGTTAATTTGAATTTAGAAAGTTTATACATTGCTACAGTATCACACAGTAATCTTCAGCTAATCGAAAAATTGATGAGGTTGCCAAAATGGAAAAGTTTGTCTTTGTGCATTCGTCACACCCAGGTCGATGAACATTCCGATTTATTTTATCATAGGATTATAAAAGATTTATATTTCCCTTCTTTGCAAAATATTAAGGTTGACTGTGAAGACTCCGAAGGTCATACAAAATTCCCTGCTTTTCTACTATCCCATAGTCCCCTATTGAAAGGATTTTCTTTGAAAGTTTACGCCACACATTTGGCATTTAATTGCACACTTTTCGACAAATTTCCCCTTTACGATCGAATTGAAATTTTCAAATTAGACTATTCGCCAGCGCCAGATGATGTATAGTCATTTATTTACAACAAAATATCAAAAATGGTTAATTTAAAGTACTTTTGGATAAATAACAACGGGATGTACTCCGATGATATTGAAAAGATCAGCGAATTAAGGAATTTGAAATTGTAAGTTCCAGTTCTGCTAATTATATTGATATCGGCTAAATTAATAAGTATAGCTACTTGAAACTGAAAAACGACTATTTGCCGAACAGTAAGAAAAGTAACATAAACTACGGTGTATTGCCCGTCATTCACCTGTCATGTGGATCATTACCACAATTTGCATGTTTTTAACTGCTAAAAAACCTGCATCTTGCTATTTTTTAATCCGTGTAACGTGTGTCGCACCGGGTGATAGCATGCAGTACCACCAACTGCACAGCCCTGCATCGCCTGAGCGAGTGCAGCAGTGCCCATCACAAATATCTGAGTGTGGGGCCCTGACTTGAGCATGAAACATCAAGTCTACGGGTTCAGAGGAAAACGCAAGATGGCAGCATGTGGGCCTCATGACATCACGTAATGGGTGCCATCGTAACCATCGCCAAACACTGTTCGAAAAAACATGCTCGACCGGGATTCGAACCCGGGTCTCTGTGACTATAGTGCAGCATTCTTCCAATTGAACTACCGAGCCAGTGTTGCAATTGCTATGAAGGGGTGATGTACAGCCATGGGACATGTAGCATTCCCCCCCTTGAAAGAAGGACGGCCTCATCCGTTGAAGATGCAGGTTCTGCGGCGGACCAATGTGGGACCAATCCAAGCCTCGCCATGACACATAATGGGTAAAAGCGTTGCCATCATAACCATCACCAAACACTGTTCGAAAAATAATGCTCGACCGGGATTCGAACCCGGGGCCTCTGTGACTATAGTGCAGTGTTCTTCCGATTGAACTACCGAGCCAGTATTGCAATTGCTACGAAGGGGTGATGTACCGCTGTGCGACACATGACATCTGAATCGTTCATTGAAGGTGGTTAGCTGTCTAAAAATGTTTATTTTATTGAGTTTTGGACCTCATTGCTGAAAAATATTTCGCCCTTGATATCTTAACAAACATTAGAAAAAGATTTCTTTATAAAACTGTCTTTTCAAAATCGATTTTGATGTCTTTTTCTGAGTACGTAATAGATGGGCTATGATGCTGAACTGTTTTCCAATTCTAAAACTTTCTTTCAGTCTGAATTGGTCAACAAATGATGCTGCAGCTTTGAAAACGATGCGGTCCATCTCTTCATTGGAAGCATACCTGGACAATGGGTTGAACTGGATGCAACTTGGTACCATATGAAGCGACCTCGGTACCAGATGACTTGATTCTCAGCACCAGATCATGTTTTGTGTGTGTGAACCGATTTTAACCGAGAAAATGCAATCGAGAATCCAAAGGTTAACCAAGCAAACAGGGAATCAGTCAATCAACCATAAAATCAACTAACCAAACAATCAGTCCGGGAATCAGTGAACCAATTAGTCGGGGAATCAATGAACCAGTCAACCAGGAAATCAACCAACCAACCAGGGGATTAGCCAACTAACCAGAGAATCAATGAATCAACCAACTAAGCAATCAATGCACCAATCGACTAGCTAATTGGAGAATCAACCAACCAACCAACCTGTCAATCAATGCACCAACCAATCAAGCAATAAGGGGATCAATGAACCAACCAATCAGGAAATCAACCAACTAACCAGGGAATCAGCCAACTAACCAGAGAATCAACGAATCAACCGACTAACCGACTGAAACATCAATCAATCAACCAGGAAATCAATGAACCAACCGACCAGAGAATCAATAGACCAGGGAATCAATGAACCAACTAATTAGCCAATCATGGAATCAATCAACTAACCACTAATCTGGGAATAAACCAAAATCCAACTCTGGGGGGATCAACCAACCAACAAGGAAATCAATGTAAGTTGTTTGTTTGTTGGTTGGATGATTAGACGTGAATAAAGGTAATAATAGTAATTATAATTTGCTGGTAATTTCTTAACTGGCTGTTTAGTTGAATCAGCCAATTTAACAGCCAGTTAGGAAATTACCAACCCAATCACAGTGTCAATGAATCAGCTAATCAGGAAACTAATCTCCACTAACTAACTGATTAACTTAAGAATCAAGCAATCAGCCAAAAAACAAATCAATCAAACATCCAGGAAAGGAAACCAATAAATTAAAGAAGGATCACCGACCACCAATGAAATCCAGCGAAGCATTTAGGCATGACTTAGTGGCGATGAGGTCCGACCAGTTGATGGGGTTAACGCCAAATTTTTGGGATGGCGGTCCAAAAATTTCCTAAAATTTTAGGGGTTCCTAAAAATCCTGAAAAAGTCGAAAATTTTCCCAAAAATCCTGAAAAAGTCGAAAATTTTCCCAAAAAAGATCAAAAAGCTACTTTTTCGCCAATTTTTCCGTGTTAGGGGGGGAACTTATGGGTATAGAGTTCGACCAAGTTGGGGCCCCCTAATTACAGGTATTTGTTTAAGCAGGCGATTATTTATATTTTTATGTGATGATTCAGTGTTTGCTCACGTGGTTGGATCATCACTTCGCTCATTGAGCAGTATATTTTTTGGATTGAAATTTTCAATTGGTGAACCATTGATTTCGATCCTCATGAATTCGTCAGGGTGCGCAAGGCTTGATCCCAAGCTAGTTATTATCTTGTTTATAATTCAAAAATAGGTGCAGCTCTGGCATTTTATTTGTACTATTCAAAAATAGGTAGCCGTTTTGCACATGTACAAAGGTTGGCCAAAAATTTTTTGTAGGTGCACGAACCTTCTTCTGGATCATGGTTTTTTCCGCACGCTTTCATCCGAGCCTTGCGGAAATGATTCACAAATTTTTCTGCACACAAATTTTAAAAATGCGTAAAATTGTCCAGCTCAAAAATATTATTTTACATTGATTCAGCAAAATTAATAGTAACAGCTGTCATTTCTGTGATTAGAGCTGAAGATTTATAGATTTCAATTGATTTTGAAACTGATTCAATTTCTAGATTTCGATGTTCTAGAACGTTGGGAAATGAATCTTTTCAACCCTTATCCCTAAAATAAAATCTTTACGTTTTCAGTCGAAAATCATGTATTCATCATTTCCCAATGAGAAAATTTGTGTTCACAAAGTTCAGAAAACTTCAAGCGAGAGAAGGAATTCATGAATATTAACAATCAATCTCAGTTTCCATCGAAATCCGAAACGAATAACCAAAGGTTACCGATTGATAAATGAGTTGGGGAACTTCATTTATGAAAACCCTGCACGTTCAACTTTTGTGGTACATAACACCGGAGAATTTTTGAACACACGAGTTATTGAAATGTTGGAAAATGTATTCTAGGGATAATTTGTGATACTCTCAGTTCAGATTTTCCCTGGAAAAAAGATGGTATCAAATAAATGTATGGAGAAATGTGGGAAAAATCAACAATTTCATATTAATCATGAAAATTATGTTCTCACAATAAAGTGACGAGTTTTACTCATTCTAGCAGAGACATCGCAGATTCATGGAAACAATCAAGGATGACTGAGAAATGAAACTTGACTTCTTTTTGGCTGTGCTTCAACTTAGTCGCAGTGAATACTATACATTATTGTCATTGCGGGCGCGGAGCATCGAAAAAATTTCAGATTCTAAATTCTTCTAAATTGTACCAAAATGTACTTTTTTATCAATGCTAGCAGTAGAAACGCCCAAAAAATGTATATTCTGTGCGAAAAATGCCAAAAAAAAAAATTTCCGCACAGCCCAAAAAAGTCCGCAGTGTGCGGAAAACACCCCGTTCCAGATAGCACTTGAGTTCATCATATTATATAGCATATAAGTACGCAGTATTGAAGAATGCAGATTCATTACCTAGATCAGGCGTGGCTTTTAGCATGTCTACCTTCACTTGTCACTTTATCTATATAACAGTTTTCGGTTTTTGGTTTTGAAACAGTGACAGTTTCGACTCTTGAATTTTGGCGAAACGTGTTTTAATATCTCTAAAAAGCCCTTTTATTCTACAATCGAAATAGACTATTGATGCAAACAAATAAAACACGCATTTTTTGGAATTAAAACTTGTGAACTTTTGTGGTCAATGTCTCAGGTTTTCAAAAAACTATCTTCCAAGTTCATTTGATTGAAATTATTTGTATTTTTTGCTGTTTTGACCTTAATTTTTATTTTTTCTGCTGCTTTATGCTCTGCTAAATATTTCGTGTTAGTCGGTGGATGGCTTGCCAAGTACCTTTTCAAGCCGCTGCGCCCAAAGCCGTGCCTTTTTTGTCCACCTCGGCCAACTTCTTTCGTGCAATAGTTGCATATTGACCTAAGTTTTGTTGATCATCAAAATAGTAAAAAAAGTTCTGTATAACAGCAGAATTTCTTGAATTTGTCATCCTGCAGAATTTAGTATTAAACTAAATTAAGAGATCTGTGAAAATCAAAATAGAAAATAGTGAAATATAGTAAACATATTCAAAATAGTAAACTTTTCTATTGCATTATTAAAATTTTTTTAAAGAGATGCATTTAGAGAGATGAGAAATTGAGAAAAAATTTTAAAGAGATGCTATTGACTATGGTTACAATTTGAAGGTTTATGATTAATTTTTACACATAATAGGGAGCAGGCGACTGGTCGAAGACCCTAATGTGGACATGAGCGATGACGATGAACCTCCATTAGAAAACAGCAATATGGACAATGACAGCGCTTTCGAGAAGGACGACAATATTGAGGACGATAGTGGTATTGATAAGGATTTAAACGACAATGGCGGCAATGGCGTATGCTTCCAGGTTAGTATGAGGCGGGCCGGGCGGACCCAGACTTGGTGATCAAGCGGGTGGCTTCCCGTTTGGGTTCAAATGTTCTGTAGGTGTAGGCAGTTAGATCTCCGCTAGTAAGTTTGTTGTTGTTGCATGTTAAAGTCTATTTCTTGCATGTTTATGTCTAGTTTATGTTTACCTTATTTTTGAATATGTTGTATTATTTTATCAATCATGATCTCATTACCAATCTGTGATGCTGTGATTTACTGTGATTTATAAGTTGTGCATTGATTATTCAGTTTTTTAACTTTCATTTTTGCACAGTTTCTATTGCATGCTCACTTGAATGTGGATATGCAGAGCCTCAGGGTCCACGTCCCCATGGCCAGGCACTGCAATTGATGACCTCGTCACAGGGTTATCCATAGCAGTGGCAGATGGGGGCAATCTACTTTATTTGCATTTTATCTTTTTATCATTTATCCTTTTATTTTATTATATACTTTCTTGGCAAACATTTACTCTCATTCAATGCATACTGTATCAGTACATTTGCACTACACAGTCCACTATGAACATACATAAGTTTTTACAGTATACCTAGTAGGCGAGAAAACTAGACATTGGAGTCGCAGGAGTGACATACAGATGTTGTATGCACACGTATACATGTCGTACGTGGTGAACAGGTAAACGTGGTTATAGGTACTAGATAAATGTGGTTAATTTATTGTGACATTTATCATGACACTGATTTTTTACTTCATTTACTCCAGTGCGATGATAAAATTTACTATGGAAAGCGTAAAATAAACAAAAACTCGAAGTTATAAACCAGCAATTAAACCAAACCTAAATTTTTTTCGTTTTCAGTGTTTTTCGGCAACAACGTGCTCAACGTCTGGCTGGTCAAGCGTGAAGATCCATTGAAAAAGATTGTGTGGCTTGACGAAGCAAAGCCAATATCCTAAGCTGAAACAGTAATAGAACTAATGTAAAATGGAAGAGTGTGGCGAATTTGTATTAATGAAAAATTTAAATTTCTCAAAGTATGCCAAAAAGTTCTGTTTTTGGGGCTCTTTTTCCATGATCTAAAGACTTTTCCAATTTTCCATTGAAAAAGATGGTGCAGCTCGACAAAGCAAAGCTAAAAGCGAAAGCTGAAAAATTAATAGGAGAAATTTAAAATGGAAGAGGCGAATTTGTATAAATGAAAAATTTAAATTTCTCATAGGTAGGCCAAAAAATTTGGTTTTTCGGACCCTTTTTGCATGATCTAAAGACTTTTCCAATTTTCTGTCCAATATTCTTACAGGAGAAAATCCCCCATTCTTTCTGAACGCCTAGCCAAAAAATCTCAAACATCTCCAAGGAAGATGTGATTTTTTTTTGCTCTATGCTCATTTTTCCTTTGGAAATAGGTCTACTAATCATATATTCTATAGAAGATGAACAGTCCTGTGTGTCAATCATAGTCGCGAGTAGGTAGTAGTCAGTTTTTCTAGTGAATTTCGAGAAATTCGCCCAAATAATGAAAGTGGAAGGCAAGGAAGGCAGAAAAGGAAAAAAAATTAGAGGAAAAGAAAAACATAATAAGAAGGCAGGAAAGGAAAAAAACAATTAAAAGTGCGTTGCATCTTTTGAAATATCAAAAATAAAGACACTTTAAATTGGTTGAATAGTTGACAATAATAGGAATGAGTTGACAATAGGTATAATTCCACAATAGGTATACAGTCATCAAAAATTAAATCGAAAGCTTAAAAATTTATAGAAGAAATTTAAAATGGAAGAGGCGACTTTGTATAAATGAAAAATTTAAATTTCTCATAAGTAGGCAGAAAAGTTTGGTTTTTCGGACCTTTTTTCCATGATCTAAAGACTTTTTCTGAGCATTTTCTGTGCAATATTCTTACAGGAGAAAATCCCCTAGTTCTGAGAAATTCCCCCATTCTTTCTGAATACCTAGCCAAAAAATCTCGAACCACTCCAAGGATGATGTGCATTTTTTTGGACATATGCTCATTTTTCCTTTGGAAATAGGTCCAATAATCATTGATTCTATAGGAGGTGAACAGTCACTGCGTCAATCATTGTTGCAATAAATAATATAGTAAAAAATAAAAAAAAATGTTGCAAGTAAAAAATAAAAAAGTAAATAATATAGCTGAAAAATAAGCTGAAAAATAATAGAAGAAACTTAAAATGGTTAAAAGTCAATAAAAATAAATCCAAAGCTCAAAAGAAAAGAAATGAATTGACAAGTACAAAAAGTAGAAAACAGTGCTTCCTTCTGCTATCACTTAGTTGTGATACCCAGCCATAGGAATGTGGGCCCAGAAGCCCATGCATGGCCAAACTGAAAAAAAATAAAATCCAGCAAATTCTTATTTTTAGACTACACTCATGTACTAATAAAAAGTGTTCCCACCTTTGTTGTTTATAATTGCTGGTATCACCTTATATAGATGGTCGATGTACCAAACGCGTTTTTCAATGTCTACAGTTTGTCAATATTGTTGACATCCGGCAACCAATTCATTCAAATTTGTGGGTTTTATTTTAGTCCTATGATATTCAAAAAATGTAGAATAATTTAAAAACAATTATAATTAATACTTACATAATATGTATGTACCGAATGTACAGCTTCATTTCAGCCCAAAGATTCTCAATTGGATTGATGTTGGGCTTTCCGCCTGAGTTTTCCACCAATAGATTGACTGGCTTTGGTAGTATTTTTTAGCCACTAATAATGCATGCTTCAGATCTGTATTGGAAATTTTTCTGCTCATTTTATTTTATTTAGCTACAATTTGGGTTCACCATTGTCCTGCAGAAACTTGTAATCGTCATTGTAATGATATTTTGCAAAGGGTAATAAACCCTTCTCCAAAACCATGTTGGTAAAAATTCGGCATCCATTATACCCCTAAATATAATAAGGTTGGTGCCCCCCTTCTTCGATATCCCCTCCCCAAGCTAACATGGACTGAGGATGCTTAAACTTACCATTGACCTTGGACTTGAAAGAAAATTTAACTCAAAACATCAATAAAAAAAATCTTTTCATAAAGTGAAATATCTTACTGGAAACCCTGCTTGAGGATATCATTTTTTTCAGCCAGGTTTCCAACTGTATTTTAGATTCATACGAAAATATTTCATGATGAAAAGTGTACCCATTCTCAACTTCCCTCATTATTTTTCCCCCCACTCCAAACCTATTGTAATGTTTTTCGGACGAATGTGTTGGCAGTATGTGGCATTGCCGTACAACCAACCTCAAAATAAAATGAAATAAAAACGAAAAAATACCTAAAAAATATCATATAAAAATGATCTAAGTAAAAAATATCATGTAAAAATAACCTAAGCCTCAAGGACATCGTTAGGCCACAATCTTCCAAAACTTTTGTGGGCTCTTTGGTTGTTGTTTAAGGTTTTCATCCAACATTTCTTGTATAATCGCCAGATCAAATTTGTTGATGGTCGATGGACGTCCTGAATTTGAAAAGTAAGCCACCAAACCCATTTTATTGTATAAGTTCATAATACGCCAAATGGTAGATTGGTTGATTCGGTAGTGGCGAGCTTTTAAACTTTTCCAAATTTGGTAGGGACGCCAACCAATGTGCTTTATTTCTTTGACAATTCATAGATGCAAATAATTGCTTGTACGTGGGGCAATATTGAAAAAGAAATGAACTTATGAAAAGAAAATTATCACAATGTGAATATTTTTATTGGTAGCATGTTGATCAAGGAATCAACAGAAGAGGAGCAGAAAAAGGAGACAAGATGACTATAAAAATGTGAAATAAATGCACCCTCCTCATCTGTTGATTGATTTGTAGGAAACAGATGAGGTTGATTTGTTAGAATCAACAGATGAGGAGTGTGCATGGTTTCACATTTTTATGGTCATCTGACCTCCTAGCAGCACACAGAGGGGTCAAGAAACTTAATAGGCAAAACGTGAAAAAATAGCATATTGTAGCTATACATTTTTTCCCTGTACAAACTACATATACAAAATTGAAGTGTGGACCAGCTATTCCGAGCTTCCATGCAAACTTATGTCCAACTGAGCGTTTCCCCCATTAGATCGATTACAGAAATTAATTTATGATTTTTTCTGGTCTAATTTTTGGTTTTCTCATTTATATTACAGTGCCAGACCAGTTTGTCTTTTTCCCTGTACAAGCTTAAATTGTGGAACAGCTGTTCCGAGCTTCCATACGAACTTACAGTGTGGTCCAACTAAGCCCTTAGCCCGTAGGACCGAATTAAGTACAGGTATGCAATTCCCCCATACCCGTAAGAGGTTCAACCATGTTAAGGTCATGTAAACCCAAAATTTTGGGGACATAGTTAAAAAAAGTCGAAAATTTTCCCCAAAAAGGCTAAGAAAAGGCACTTTTTTCCCAATTTTGTTGTTGCCCAAGTTGAGGAGGGTTCCCCGACCTCTCGCCCAGTGACAGGTATGCAACCCCCTCCCAAGCTCGAAAAATGTGGGAAGAAAATTAGGAAACAAGTTGCTTTATTCTGGCCTTTTTGCCAAAATTTTCGAAATTTTTTCGACTCTTTTGGGATTTCTCAACTCCTCACGTCCAAAAAAAATTGGGAATGTTGGGACCTACACACCAGAATTTTGGGTTTATCCTTCCCCCAACCGGTCGGTCAGGTATACTGGGCGCTAATACAATTTTGCATTTTCAGCCCTTAAATGACTGAAAATTGATGAAATTAGCCTTATCAGTCAAAATGTTTATGCCAATTGGCACAAAAAGTCAAAATTTAGTGTGCCATTCCAAATTATCCAAGTAAGCAGAACATTCCAAAAAATTTTTCACAAGGCTATTGACGGAATGAACAGGAAACAGAAGATTAGAACAATTTTAACAATCTTTGAAACACAATTCTTTGTTTGAAAATTCTGAATCAGTTAGTTAACAAAATGAGGTGGAAGGATGGCCAGCACTCAGGTTCTCAAACAATTTTTGGCCACAGTATATTCTAGAAATGATTAAGAATTAATAAGGGTGGAAATTTATCGATTTTCCCACAGCAGTGTTGTCAAGCCCAAATGGCTCCAATAAAAACGCCATGGTTTTTCCCTACTACGTTTATTTCGGGAAAAAAATTTGGAGAAAAGGGAAAAATATTCATCACTATTAGCCATATTGGGAAAAAGTTGTTATCTAACCTCCCCTAGATGTAGCATTTTAAACTTGAATGCACTTTAATCGGGTAAAATAGTTATTTTTGGCCGCTTCATGGCATTATATAAAAAACCAAATAAAATAGCACATGTTTTTATGTACCTCCACCACCATTAATCAAATTGTAATGCATTTCAGTGCTTTTATGCCCTAAATTCATTCAAATTTATTATTACTTTAGGAAAATTTTTTGGAAAAAACACGCTGCACACCAAAAGTCAAAATTCAGTAATTAAGCCAAAAACATGCTAGTTCAATTATAAATTACGCTAACTGGCTACACTCTTCAATCAATACCTATTTCAGTTTTCATTTATTTCAATCGCATCACGCTTTTTTTCTTGTTTTTTATACAGCGATTCTCCGTCAAGCACACAAAATTCAAACTGGCCAATTCATGGAAAAACCCCCAAAACCTCAAAAATAAAAATAAAAAACCCCTGAAACAAAAAACCCCTTGAAAAATCTCAACACCCTAGAAAAATCCCTAGATTTGGGAAAAAACCCCTAACTTGACAACACTGGTTACAGTGTCCATCAAAATGCACCTCATCAACCAAATCATTAGCTACGGTAACCAATTAAAATCTGCAGGAAAAAATTCGAGTGAACATAAATTTTACGCAGAAAACAGAAGTTTGTATATTATGCCTTGTGTTGACATTTTGAATGAATAGGTAAATGCAGAGCATAAAAATTATAGGGGTTCCAGTGCAATTCTTTCTTTCAAAATAATAAACATTTTCAAATGAAACTGATACATTTTCATCTAAATTCTCATGTAACAACAATTTTTGACTTGCTGGAATTGTGCATCAAAAAATAAACTATGAAACCAGAAAACTGGATTTGTTTATCATTTATCAATTCATAAGAAGCATAATTTAAAATTCGCTTCCTTCTACAGGTAGCCCACCAGCATGAACTTTCTGTGAGGAATCAAACCTGGCTTTATCAGTCTTTGGTGCCTACAAAAGTCTGAATGAAAACTCGACTTTCATACCCTCAAAATCAGCATCGGTATCAGAGGATTTATTTAAGCAAGTAAATTCCAATCTGATTGAAATAAAAAATACCATGAAAGAAATTTTGGAGTACACTAAAATATCTGCAGAAAATACAAAAGCTTTGTCCGAAAATTTTAAACGAGTCTAGTAGAGAAATGATTCAAATTAATACGAAAATTTTGAATATTTTCAATGAGATGAGAAACACAATAATCACAACAGTCTGCCAATAGCAGCCAACTCTCTAACAGACGCTCTGGCCGACTTTTACCATAATGAAGATGACTATTATCCCATTCATACGCCAATTACTGAAATGCAGTGCCTGCTTCAGCCCTCTTTTGTTTACCATCCTTACAGGTACCTCAAACAATGACGACCCAAAATTTCCTTTCTCAAAGCGAAATTGGACTTATTAGACAAACAGCATTAATTTTGTACAAAAATGTTACAAAAGCTAAATACACCTCATGAATTAATGAACAGTAATGTATGGGGTGTGCAAGGAAAAGAACCTTTGTATTCAGCATATCAAAGAAACTGTTATGACTTGTTTTCCACCCCAAACAAACGAAAAATATTCTGACGTTTGGAGAACACATGCCACAAAGCAATTGATGCTTTTCTACGAAAATCGGGGAATATAAGTGCTCAGTAAATTTTTTGTGCATAATGTACAGTAATCGTTTGTTTTTCATTCCTCATGTATAAAAAATTCTCTTCATGAGAGAGAAATTGTATTGCACAAAAAATAAAAATAGTAATTTGTGATGGAAAAATAGTAAGACTGAAGAACTTTTAGTAATTTGATATTGAATTCATGTTCACATTCAGTACACTATGAAATATTCATTTGAAATCTCCTTGATGAATTATTCCTCGTTTAAATTTTTCCACACTTAGTAATGGTCACACTTGTTCACCACACTTCCATGATCCTATGACTTCTGCAGCTGAATAAATAATTTTCGGATATTTCAGCCCGACATGGAGAAAATCGTGATCAATATTATTTCTATTATCATGATGCATGAATATAAATAATGTGCATATACAGTATGCTTAGCCAAATGTTTGGAATAATAGACTTTGCACCCTGTGACTGAAAGAACAGGCGCAAATATCTTTAGCACACATACTAGAAAGAAAAAAATGACATATCCAGTATCTTTGTGCATTTGCTGAAAAAAATTCTGGACGCGAATTTTTGAGGGTTAGTTTCGCCTCATATAGCACCTGCAGAAAAACACCCTGAATATCCGACAAATTATATGAATAATTTGCTAGAAAGATTGATGATCAACAATTTATTGAAAAATTTACTTGAGTGAATGCTTGAATTATGAACTATTTATTTTGAAATGATCGACTCAGTGGTGTCGCAGCCAAAATGCCATCTAAAATTATGGAATGCTCGTTGGCTCTACTCGATAATTTTTTCTTCCATGTTACTGACTTGATAACAAGTATTTCCAATCAATCCAAGATCATTAAAGTTGATTTGCCAATTTCGAGTAAAGTTGCATTTGTCAAAATTCTGAGCACTGCATTGATCATTCTTAAATCAATACATGATGTCTGCAACCATTTACGCCAGTATACATTCATACTGTACTTCTTTGATCATATCAACCATAGAAATTATTCTTTGTCTGGTTGATAAGATTAAAGGAGTACAGTATGAACTATGGGATACGGACAATTCGCCCCCCCCCCCAGTCCCCCCGATAATTGGCCCCCAATTCACTGTTTTTTTAAATTTAAAAGATTGAGATTTAAAAATAATTCCACTAAGTTGTATGCAGTTATGTAATAGCATTTCTACACATCCATACACAAAACCTGGAGATTTTTCCGAAATAGTCATGTTTATTTATGAATTCTGCGTGTCGAGTGCAAGTATTATGCACAAGAAGAAAAAGATCCACAGCAATGTTCCAAATAAAGGTCCACAAACAATTTTTTTGAAATTTTCTTTGAATATGAGATTTTTTCACTGGTGCGGTTAGTACTAAGTCAGTATAAGTCTTTTTTACTCGTACAGTGTGCAATATTGCTTGAGCAGTAATTCCTTAGCATTGAAATGGCCGGTTGTTTTTCCACTTGAAACAAAATGTGTGGCCGAGTTAACAGGGAAGCTTGTAGCTAAAGTCAATCTGACTGAAAATAATCAATTTCGACCAAAATTTTGGCAATTCAAAAATTCATATTCTTCAAGTTTGTAATGATGGTGTTCTAATCCCCAGAAACAATGCCAAATTTTAGTCTGATGGTCCTGGGAGAATTTACGCAGAATTTTAATGTATAACACGGATTTCATAAGCAGAATCGCGAGTCATTTATGTTCTCGGATCTGCATTGGTTTTTTATGTTTTTTGTTCCCTTTTTCGTTTACTTTTCTCTCTTGTATTCCTCTTTTTTGTCTTTCATCTTTCTTGTTTAGTTTCTTCTTTTATATTTTTTATTACTTTTTAACCATTCTCCTTTTCTTATTTTTTTCCTCTATATTTTTCTTCTGTTTTTCTATTGTTATTCTTTTTTGATTTTGGTACACCGGAAAGTTGTCGCAAAAAAGATAGTGTCTTCACTAGATAGATGGAGTCACACGTAGAATAATTGAGTTACTTTGTCATTATCTCAATTGCTCTCCATAGATCCCTATAAAAAGTTACTAGAAATGAACCAGGAAAAAGAAAATCTGGAGATAAATTACATAACATATCATGGAGTTGCTTTTAAATCTAAAACCAGGTAAGTACCAGGAGCGAATTGTGTTGGGGGCAAATGGTGGGGGATGAATTGTCCTAGAACCATGAACTATACTTTGTTTAGTGTGAAATTGGTAATATAAGCTGTTCCCATGATTTACGACACACAGATGACACCTATAAGTTTTTCGGCTAGACTATAAAGGTCAGTGTTTGACAAATGTTTGTGGAATGCTTGAGAGTATTTTTTCCTCTTCAAACTTTTCTCAAACAATCCACAAATTGTTTGTGTTTGAAGTTTGTAGGCATTGTATGTGCGTTGGACTGTAGGTCTTCTTACAACCAAGCAGTATACTTATAGTCTGTTTTTCTTAAAATGCCTCCAAATTATGAATGTGGAAAGCAAGTAGTATTTCAGATTTTTACGATTTTCTGACAAACAACCGTATATAATAGAGCAATGGAAATTTGCGAGCATACTGAACTACTTTAACAATTTTTCGAGTGAAAAATTTTACGGTAAGAGCTCTATGTAAGCGATTTTGACGACGATACTGATTTGTGTCATTTTTTCATTTGGAAGCATTTCATAAAAATCAGACTATATATCAGTCAGATGTGTTTCATAATATCGTCAGACTGCACTTAAAAGGTTATGATGCTACTTTTTTGGAATCATCTATGGTTTGTTTCGAAAAATTGCCAGACTGCAGCATCATTCTCATTTTTTGACAACTTTTGCTTCTCTATTCATCATTTTCCGGCGTGTCCCCAATACAGCGAAACCCACAACAGCGAAACTCAAAATAGCGAGACTCAAAACAGGGATTCTCATTACAGCGAAGTTTCAATACAGCGATTCTCTATACAGCGAATACTAAAAATTTCTATGCATCAGAGTAAACGCTCACAATATGCAAATTAGCTAAATTAAAATCGTTTTTGATAGTTGAGATAGTATATTTTTAGTGACATTTGACCATCTAAATTTCACATGGTTTTGTGCTGCAGTTGCAGTAGCTATGCGCGAACGGATCATTCCAAAATCACAAAAAAAATTTTGAATGAAAAACATTTTTTGAAACGTTGGAAAAAAACAAAAGCAAAAAATTATCATAAGGATTTTCCATTAAAGTGGTTTTATATGCAGCTTAATTGCATTGCAAAAAAATTAAATTGATGGAATAAATAAAATAAAACAAAGAAATAAGATGAAATGAATAAAATAATCATGCAGTAAAAGCAGAACAAAAAACGAATGATAAAGACATGAGAAGTAGAACAATGTAGAAAAAGTAGGTAAAAAATAGAACAAAAGTGCACAACCTGAAAAAATTATACGAAAGATAGCACAAAATCAGAATATTCAAAGAAATAAATCGATGAAGGAAAAAAGAAACAAAAAACATGTATATTAATAAAAAACAAACAAGAATAAAAAGCTGTAATCTCGTAAAAACACATGCTATGAAGCCATGTCAGAAATCTGGCGATCTTTGAGAATCCGTTCTCATACTTCGCTGTTTTGAGAATCGCTGTTTTCAGGATCGCTGTAGTGTTTCGCTGAATAGGGGTGAAACCCATTTTCCTTCGTTAACTTCTCCATCATTGCTGTGGGTCAGTCAAAGTCTGCCGGGGGTCAAATTCTCGAAACGCCCCCCCCCCCCCCCATATCCATGTTTGGCCTTGACTCTTGAGCATATATACAGTTGCCAAGCAAGAGCAACAGACTCATCTAGATAATAATAGAATAAGCAATTATCAAGCGGTATAGACCAAAGGAAATGTTTACTAATTAACTCTCAAAAAAAATTTACATTTTACAGAAAATACACTGAGCGGAGCAGCACGATTTCACTTCGATGTGTTTTATATGCAGCTAAGATGAATCCATTCAAGGATCAACTCCTCTCGGGAATGCCAAAGCATAGTCACCGACAATCTTTTTCTACACAAACATTTCATGGGCTCGTGTTCGAACAATAATTTGAATAGTCGGGGATGAACGCATAAGTTACGCAAATTTGGCAAATTTTCAAAAATGTAACATCGTCAATGATCATGTCAAAAAATAGTTAATCGTCTCTAGCTTAATCGCAAATAGTGCAGGTTAGGTGCTTTGAGGGGAAATTCGCACACTTGTTTGCCACTCAGAAAGTCGATGGAATGATAACATGAATTTGGACATTGATCCAAGATGAGGTGGAACTATTCTGGAGAACTAATGTCAGTATCGTACAAATCTGAACCTTCCTAGGAACAGCTAGAAGGGATGATTTTCAATGCTGCAGCATCCTCTCCTGACCAACACAGACTGAAAGCAAGTTCGCATTACCAGAAAAAGAAGAAAAGTTCCTGTCAAAAAACTCCCATGAATGTGAACATAAAAATGACTGTCATTGCTTTATATGCCGACTTTCCTCGTAAGTACACATTTAATGATTACCCGAAAAATAGTTTTACGAAATCACATGTCAAAAAATCATTCTCGCGGGTTTTTTGGAAAACAACTATTTCTGCATTCAAGTTTCAGAACAATTCCGACACTATTTCTTCAACAGATGGCAAAATTGATCACTTTGACATGTTTTTCCTAGGGCTTCCTTTGACATACAAATACAGGAAAAGCAGTGGTGTTTCAACATTTTTGAGCATGAAAATACATTTTCAGATGCAGAAATTAACCTAAGAAGCGTCAAGTTTCAATAAAAACAATACTGACCCTAATTCCGAACCTTTTTGACTCTATTGGATCAGTTGATTCGTTCAAATTACAAAAATCTCATGTCTAGACTGTTTTCCCTGAACCCCTTCACCAGGGTAAAAGGGAAAGATAGAAGTACTATTTCATTTCTTAATGATTTTGTCATAAGGCTTAGGTCAAGTGGTACTCTTTATTATCTTTTACTTCTACTCTATCGTGTAAAGATCTATGTTTCAAGGCCTTTACCACATCTCTCACATCCACTTCTACACTTGAGCTAGAGTTCGATGTGGATGAACTGCTTTTATAACTATCTGAGTTATATCTACTCCTAGCTCTTGATCTGTGAGATCTCCTTTTACTTTTTGACTTCCTCTTTCTCCTCTTCTCAGGGCTAAGGTCGGCTCTATGTGCAGTATCTCTCCAAGGAGTAGGACGAGAAAATCTATTCTCTCCCTGGGAGGATTCCTCGCATATAGTCACCTTCCTTTCCCTAGACCTCCTATTTTCTGAGTAACCATAGGCATTTGATTGTGCTTGTTCAGCATTCTTCGAACTCTGTGGTTCCTCAACCCAACTTTTATCTCTGCTAAGATATTTGTCTCTATTCTCTTGAGACCTTACATAAACCTCTGATTGAACCTCTCTTTTAGGTTCACTTACTCTTTCCACTCTACTCTCAATGTGAGAAGACTCACTTATCTTCTTTCCTTGATCCTCTTCTTTTTCTTTTTCGTGATCCTGCGCGCTTTCAATAACTTTGATTAATAATTCCATTTTCATCTCCAAGGCATTAATTCCTAAATGCTTCGGATCAATTCGTTCCCTTTGGTCTTTGCGTCAGATCCAATTCGCCATTTCGGGGTCCTATTGCATCGAATATTTGTCATTGTATAAATCGGCCAGTGCGTCCTTGTAATATTCCTTGTAATTCATGTCCACCATATTCGACCTCCACGCCCGTTTCGATTTTCATCTAATCTCCTCCAGCATTTCAACCATCGGATGGACCAATTTCCGGGGCGACATCAGTCTCTCTCTTTCAAAGGTCTGATGACCTTTGACATTTCCACTAACAGTAGCTTCAATTTCTGCTTGCCTAGCCATCTCGAAACTACTCCTCTTCAACTCGTCTTCCACTCTTGCCACTTCAGCATTTTTACTCTCTCGCCTCACTTCAGTCTCAGGCGCCTGTGTTTGAATCTGTCCTACTAACGCTTGTTCTTCAGTGGAGTCGAAATTGGAAACACTCGGTTCATGTGACCTAGAAGGTGTTCTCAATGTTTTTCCTACCCGATTACACATTTTCTTAATTTTTCCAGTATGTGCCTGAAACAAAACCCTGGAGGTTTAGTTATTTTCCTGGTGGTTCTCCAGTTATCTGTAGTGAGAGGCGTTAAGAGTCCACCACTTGTTAGGCTGCTGTGGGGTCAAGATGATGTAACCAGCCTTTGGGTTTAGACAAAGGAAGTTGCAACAGTTTTGACCACAGGCCAACAAAAACAATAAACTAAAAACTCTCTCACATGTTACACCAGATACTTGCCAGTACTTCACCAAACCTCAGGCAGAACACTTTGGCACGTACCTCAGGAGATCCTACCCAAGTCCCCAACCCTAAACTTATGAGAGCCTCCACTATGCTCACAAAGCAGAAAAATTACCGGTTCAATTTGTATCGGGTATGCAACGGGTGACACCAAAAATAATTATAATAAAATTATAATAAAAAGGACGACTGGTGGCGATGCTCCAATAAACAACCATAATATTTTTAACAATGAATGAAAACATAAAAAACACACGAAACAGTGGCGACATTTCTCTATGCAAATTTTCTTTTCTTTTGCGCCACTTTTCACTGTGTCCTTCCCCCTGCGCACAGACGCGCACCTGTGGCAACCCAGACAAGACTGAGCAAATGCAAGTTTTCGCACTCTGAGGTGGAAGGTTACCCCATCTCACAGAACGGAATGGAACCAGATAAAGTCAAACTGGCTGCTGTTCAAAATCTACCCATTCCACAAAAAAGTGTTAACTGTATCGGACCAATGACCACTAGTGATGCTGGCAACTACTTTATTGTAGTCTTTATTGACTACTTTACTAAATTTGTTGAAGCTTTCACTACTCCCGATATCACTGTGCAAACCATAGCCCACCTTTTTGTTACACAAATTGTCTGCCGGCATAGGGCAGCCCAGATTTTTCAGTCTGACAGTGGCACTGATTTCACATCAAAACTGATGGCCAAAATCACTGCCATCTGTTCGACTAAGAAAATCCACCCCACTGCTTATCACCTGATGACAAACTATGAAGTGGAAAGGGCTAATCAAACGTTAGCTACACAGCTACGTATGTATGTCCATCAAGGTCATACTGATTGGGATGAACACCTTCCATATGCTGTTTTTGCTGTTAACATTAGCATGAATGAGTCCACAGGATATTCCCCCTTTGAACTCATGTATGGTCGTACGCCCATGCTACCTGTTGATGCCCTGCTCTCATTCAACCCTCTAGCCCATATCATTGATATTTCTACATATGATATGGAAATCAAATGGCATTTTACAAATGCCTTGACCTTGATCCAGAGTCAGATTGACAAATCACAGGTGGCTTATGCTTGGTCTAATGATTGCATAGCATGAGATGTCTCATACAAAGTTGGACATCAAGTGCTCAGAGTGCACACTACGAGCAGACCTGGTCATACACCTGAACTGCTGCCCATTCATGATGGGCCCTACATTGTAACAAATCTGGCATATCCTAATGTCACCATTTGGCTTGAGACAGATCAAGAAGATACTGTGCATGCCAATCAGCTTAGATGCTACCTGTCACCTGTTCCACCAAGTGAAGCAGAGGAGATGCCTTCACTTCACAGGTATTGGAGACAGCACCGTTGTTGATTCACCAAAAAGTCAAGATTCTACACAAGATCTCGTGGACCCACATCTTGATGCAGAGGTCTCCGACCCGTAATTAAGTCGCTCTTCTCTTCTTTTGTCCACCTTACGGATGAAGTCACCCTTTTCCAAAGGACCGCCATGGGCCTCACGGAATACCTACTCTTGTTCCATGCTGGATCATCAGAAAAAAAAGAAGAGAATGAGCAGCAATCAATGCATCGAAACTAGGGTATTGCTTCATATCACAGGTGCATCCCTGTGATAGCCTGCATCTCACCCCTAAAATTTTTCTTTTAATCTCTTTATAGATCTCACATATCATTTGATATTGGCAACTCCACATGTTACGACACAGATCAACTGAGGTCAGGAACTCGACGCATAACGAACCACACAGATCAATTGACCTCAGCAACCCCACATATCACGGACATAACTCCATGAGCTAGAAGGCGCCGAAAAACCATTGGATCATTGACCACCTGCCATCGCACCCATCAGACAATAAACATCCACCGACATGCGGCATAACTCTCCACCATCACAAGGACAAGGACACCCTTTTTTGAAGGACCGCCATGTCACGTGCCGATCAATTTCGCCCAATGTCAGCTGATTCACATCATGCTCATACTTTATGTTTTTCGCCAATTTTGGTTTTACAGTCACTTACTCTTCCTTTTGCGTTTTGTTCATTATAATTTACTTGCATTCTTGTGTGCATTTTTTGTGTTTCATTTCTGTTTCATTTTGTGTTTTCATTTCCATAGCGTTTTGTTATTTTCCCTTGCACATGTAGACTATGGTATGTAACCTATTAGTTAGACATTCCACCAAGATAAGCTCTACGAGCTCATGACCATAATTTGAGCACTATGTGCTCCTCTTATCAGTAAAAACTAGTGACATTTCGCAAAGCAAAACAATTAGTTTGGAGATTTTCTCTAAAAGATGTTCATATGTTTAGCATGGAGAGTGAAACTCGCCCCAATGCTTAACGCATTCCAACTGGAAAATGTCTATGTGACCATAGGCATCTTCCGCAGTGATTTCCACTACTTGGGCTTGGGCATTGTTAGCTCTGCCCAAGGCATACTGTAGGTCTGGGGGGCCCTTTAAAAGGGCCTGTTCATTAGTTCTGTACTCATTTTTGGGCCTACATTGTTTCTTCTGTGTTTTAGCTTGGGTCTTGTGTCTGTTGACTATATTTAATATTAATTTACATATATTGCGTCTGCTGCCTATATTTGAAATAAATTTGCATATGACTTCCCATTCATCACTGCGTCTCATTACAGTACACCCTGCACAGGGGTTACCCATGGCCCTTTTGTGTAACACTTGCCTGTCCCTCTATTTGTGGATCCCTTGCATCGCCGGCTGACACATACAGTACACTGGGTGCCAAACCCAAACGGCACTCCCATCACTCCCGTTTTCCATTATCCCAGGACCGGTGAACCCTTGAACCCATCCTTCTCCGCCGAGTCATAGTGGAGAAAAGGACTAGGTAAGTCTTCTCAGGTGATTATGGTTGTTGAGGGTGTATTTGTGGGAACTCTTCCCTAGGTCGGTTTCCCCTGGAGAATTCCCTCAGTTAGAGTAGCCCTTGTACCCACTGGGCTAGGGTCAAAAAGGGTATTTAGGTTTACAATCCCGTCTCCTACAGTAGGCCATTCCACAAACAGCTTTGTCCTTCATTCTCTTTGAATGGGACTGGGGATTGCCACCGCTGACCCGGCAGCATTGTCCATTATTCCTTAGCAGAGCCCAAGGATAGTACTGACGCACCCTTTAGGCTCTCCTATAGTCAGTACTAGCTGGGTTAGGTTCCGGTTACCATGTGTTGGGGATGTACTTATGGTAGCAGCAATCCCACATCTATGCAAATTTAGTGAATCAACACAGTCACGATTCGACCAAAAAGATGAATGTTTATTATTCTCGTAATTTTGGTGTGTCCTGGGGGAGTCCCATCCATCTTTTATAATTGTTCTTTTACGCTCAATAAAGGGGAGCATCAACAGCACCACATACATATACATAATAATAATATATTATTATGATTAATTATTTTATTATTATTATTATTTTATCACTCGAGCAGTGAATGGAAGTGGGAGCCGTCCTACACAGGATCCAATGCCAAGGTGAAGCCCCAGCTCCTTTGGATATTATTGTAGTGAATTCTTTGTATTTGTGTGAACCTTTAGGAGGCATCTGGGGAGACCCTGAGTGCCCTTCCAATGCAAGAGTTAGAGTTTCCAGTTACTTACTAGTGACTGAAGGTTGTGTTTATTTCTGCTTAAGAACTGTTGCACTGTGTTTAGTTGATTGCTAATAGGAAGCTCCTTTGAGTGACCTACAGTAGTCAGTTGGATACAAGCAGATAGTATCTTAAGTTATATTGCTGACGTCTTTTGACCCAAGCAGAGACGTAAACACAACAAGTGGTGGCCTCTGACACTTGCAATATGGAAGAGCGTAGAGTCACTCGAGGTGTCACAAAACCCTGAAGGTCTCTACAAAGACTTAGGACTCAAAATGTCCAGAAATACTGAGGATTTAGCTGCTAGAAGGACTTTACCGAGGACTCCACCTGGTATAAGGCATGATGAGTCAGATAAATATTTCCCACTATGGTGGTATCTAATACTATGAGCAAGCGGAAAGGCCCCGACTCAAGTGCCATAAGCTAGAGGGCTGAGGTAAAATTGGACCCAGTAAGCGCCCCCAATTCCACAGCGCCTATAATGGCCACTAATAATACCAATAATATGGCCAGGGTGAACGAACTATTGACTGTCGATGATAGAGGCACTCATATATTGGCACCTATCGATAGAAAGCCAAAATTGGCCAAGGATCATATTGATCAATTTATTGATCAGTTTAAAGAGAAATGTTTTCGACAACCTTGACAGGGATTTGATATGTACCATCACGAGTTCATCAGTGAAAATTTCGATAATATTTGGCAAAAGTATTGTCACAATCTGTAGGATGATTTACGATTTGAAATGAGTCAAAAGGACAATGAGATACGAAGGCTAAACGTCAAAATTGACAAAATGGCTGATTCAATGATCAGAGTCCAAGGACTTTTGGAAAGATTCCTCCTGGATCAGAAGGAAAAGGATATCTGGGTGAGTAGGACTACAGATAGACCGTTCCAAACTCAGGATATAAGTAGAACTTTGCCAAAGATGTTCGCAACCTGTATTGCCAATGACCAAAGGTTACGGAAGATGGAAGCAGATGAGTCAGAGCAAAAGTTCACAGTCAAAGCTACTGTGAAATCAAAGGTTTCTACAGAAAAACTGGTAACAGAACCGTTTGTTGTTCGAGAACAAGCAAGTGATACAGTTGCTCAATTTTTCCAAGAGGTTGATGAGGAAGCAGCAGGTAGTCATAAGGAAAGCAAACATACTACGTCGAAGCACAAATGATCCAAAAAGTCCACACAAGGAAATTCATGAGATTCTGATGACTCCTCAGTGGATGGATTGGAGCCTACTGTGTCAGATATAGTGAAGGCTGTGAAACCAAAGCTACTCTTCGATGACAAGACTGAAACACAAGTTCTCAGCTTCCTGAATGATCTAGAAGCAGAGTTTACATCCGAGACTACTGATAAAATGAAGCTGGCCGCCTTACGAGCACTTTCTAAGGGAGTTCTGAAAGCTACTGCCAAAAGCTTCAAGAGTTACCAAAAAGCCCAGAGAAAGTTTCTCAAAGTGCAAGCTCCAGATTTAAATGTCAGTATGCAAACAAGGGAGCTGATGAACATAAAGCAGGAATTTGATGAACCTCCAGTGAAATTCATCAAGAGCATTAGTGTGCTAGTAGATAGATTGTATCCAAATAAGACTGAAGAGTTCAGAGATTGCTTCATATTTAATACCTTTTTGTGTAAAGCATCTGAGGAGTATCAGATGGAGTTGCTGGATCAGAGAGAGAAGTATGAAACATGGCATAATCTAGCAGAGGATGTGCACAAGATAGATAAGCGGAATACAGCTGCTTATAAAAAGAGAGGAACTGCGGAATCTCCAATTGTGAAAAATGAAGTGACGATGGGGGAAGGGCAAGCTGAAGTGGCTTATGTCAGTAGAAATAAATTTGGCAATGCCCACAAAGGCAGTTTCAAAATAAAGCTATGCGACAGCAAGCAAGGAGAGAGAAGCAAGCCCCGATCCTAGTGTCAGAAATGAAGGATTCCGATACTTCTGTAGAGGAGAATAACTCACAGGGGACTCAAATGACTACTACTCCCCAAAAGGGAAAAGAGCCTGGGAAACCTAGTAGTGATTCTGTTCTACCAAAGTTATCACAGGAGATTGCGAAGTTGGCTCAATGTTATCAGGAGATAAGCCAAAAGACTGATGCTAAATTGAATGAAATTTCTGCGAAAGTTAATAAGGGCAAACCCCAAAAACCTGGTGGAAACTAGTTCAGGAAACCATATTGTCGATACCATAGAAATAATTCTCATGACAGGTCCCAATGTAAAACCCTTCAATGGAAAAATGCACAAGGACGTAATTGGGATAATTGATATGGTGGAAACAGAGGTTTCAGGCAACAGTTTGGATGTTTAAGAGGAGGATATGTTGGCGGGAGCAGTAGAGGAGCACATGCCGTAGGTTATTATGGTGATACTATAGATTATGATAATTATCAACAATTCATTGATTACCAGAATAGATTGCGGAATGAGCAACTCTATATGGCACCACAACTGCCAGCCCCTAGCCAACAGCTTATTATCACAGCTCCCCCTTCAAGGTCATGTTCAAATCAATAACCCTAGCCCAAGTGTTCAAGTGGTTTCCAGTAGTCAACCATCCATGTGGAAACAGCCAGAGTTTGGATCTGCTGGAAGTGTTAATAGCATTGCCACTACAGGTCAAGGTTTTAGTGAGATGAAATGGCCTGGAGTATTGAAGTGTGCCATGATGAAGGAAGATCATTCAAAGGTAACAAAGGTGTTCAAGCATGGGATAATTCCTAATCAGGAGGAACGATTAAGGTTTTTTAAGTTTCCTGGAACTCTCCCATTTCACATAACTGTGACCTTATGTAACACTAACTCCAAGGCTTTAGTGGATACTGGTGCTCAGTGTTCGTTGATGTCTCCATGGTTTCTTAAGGAAGCTTTTGATGAAGAATATACTGGATACCCTGAGATACTAAAAGTCAACGTTGCTGATGGTGCAGTAGTACATGCACATGGCTACATTCCATGCAAAATGCATTGTGAATTTAGAATTTTCCTGGTGAAGGCCATAATCATTCCAAATGCTGAGGAAAATCTCATAATTGGAATGGATTTTTGAGCACATCCAGATGTTGGAGCAATGATAGATTTTGGTAAAGGTATCATGAAGCTTAATGGAGTTGAGAAAGCTATAAGTGTTGTACCTAAAGATCACGCGAGTCATATACAAGCTATTGATTGTATAGGGGAAGCACCTGTAGTACATTCAACTCCTAAAGAGGGTCAATACCCCACGATATGCCAATTAGGTACAGTGGTTCCAGTGGTATCATGTACGAAAGTATACATACCACAGGGAACTGATGTACTTTTTAAGGCAAAATTATAGGAACTGGTCATAGATGGAAATAAAGACAAAAAGAAATTCAGAGTTGATACCACACTGGTTGATGGTAAAGGGGAAGACTTTGTTCTGATGATTTCGAGTAATACGGGTTCGGGGTGCCAATTGCAACTTAATCAGGTTGTAGGCTTGTGGGATATTTAGTGTTGAAGATAATTTTAATGCCACTCCCAGAATGTCTGTGTATAATGCATTGGCATTTAGGGAAGCGCTATATAAAATGATCTGCAAGGCTGATATTGCTGAGAAATCAAAGGAAAAAGCTGTGGCAAATCTGTCTAAATACAGAGATGTTTTCAGCTTACCCAATGATCCCTTAACTACAACACCGTATCTTAGGTGCAAAATAGATACTGGCAATGCGATGCCAGTGGCAAAACATTATTATAGAGCTCCCATTAGCCAAAGATCAGGAATTAGAGCTCAAGTCCAAGACATCTTAGATAGAGGAGTTATTGAACCCAGCCGGTCACTGTGGGCTGCTCCACTTTTCCTAGTTGGGAAAAAAGACAGTACTGCAAGACCAGTAGTGGATTTCAGGGGTATGAATGAAGTTACTTAGGACGATAGATATATTATACCTAGAATGAATGATTATTTGGATTGTTTAGGTAATGCCAAATTTTATACCACCTTGGATCTAAAGTCTGGATATTGGCAAGTCCCACTTGAGGAAAGTAGCAAGGAGAAAACTGCATTTATATGTCAGGAAGGCCTATATCAGTTTAAAGTTATGCCTTTCGAACTTAAAAATGCACCTGCAGAGTTTCAAAGAATGATGGAAAGAGTGTTGCACGGTCTAGTCTGGAGAGTCTGTTTGGTTCATATTGATGATATCATTCTGTTCTCCAAGACTAATGAAGAACATTTGGAGAATTTAGAATTGGTCTTGCAAGCTCTTCAGAAAGAAAAGCTAACACTTAAACCATTGAAGTGCAAATTTCTTCCAAAAAGTGTTCATTTTCTAGGACACATACTGGACAAAAATGGAATCTCACGAGATCCAAAAAAAGTGAAGGCTATTATGGAATTCGAATTTCCCAATAGCATTAAGCCTATGCAACGATTTTTGGGGATTGCTCCCTTGAGGATACATTGCCCATATGTCATTGTCTTTCAGGATTTTTCACTAAATGGGTTGAGGCTATATTGATTCCTGATCAGATGGCTGAAACCATAGTGGATGCATTCTTAGAGAATGTGATATTAAGGCACATTACCCCAAGAAAGCTCCTTAGTGATAACAATGGCTAGCCATATGGTGGACGATTTCTGGGGGGTTCCCGTAGCACTTACCCCCCCCCCCACAATTACATGTATGCACATGAGTCATATACAAGCTATTGATTGTATAGGGGAAGCGCCTATAGTACATTCAATTCCTGGAGAAGATCAATACCCCAGGATACTCCAATTAGGTATAGTGGTTCCAGTGGTATCATGTACGAAAGTATAAGTACCACAGGGAACTGATGTGCTTATTAAGGCAAGATTATGGGATCAATTGTATAGAACAGGTCTGAATTGTTTAGTCCTAGAAGGAAATAAAGAAGAAAAGAAATTTAGAGTTGATAGTACACTGGCTGATGGTAAACGGGAAGACTTTGTTCTGATGATTTCTTTGGATGCCAATTGCTGCCTAATCAGGTTGTAGGCTACTGTGACTCAATATTACAAGAAAATTCAGGAGTATCAGAAGTACAAAGTACAAGTTGTAGGATATTTAGTGTTGAGGATAATTTTAATGCCACTCCCAGAATGTCTGTGCAGTATGCATTGGCAATTAGGGAAGTGCTATATAAAATTATCTCCAAGGCTGATATCAATGAGGAATTAAGGGAAAAAGCTGTATCAAATTTGTCTAAATACAGAGATGTCTTCAGCTTACGGAATGATCTCTCAACCACAGCACTGTATCTTACATGCAAAATTTATACTGGTAATGGAATGCCAGTGGCGAAACATTTTTACAGAGCTCCCATTAACCAAAGATCAGGGATTACGAAGTATCATACTGGATATTATGAGGATAATTGTGATCTTTATAGGGAAACTGAGGGATGTGGCCATGATCAGACTGTGATCCCAAATCCCCTCAGAGACAACATTCTTCACCAATAACACAGAGCCGTCATAATGACATACCAAGGGTCAAAAAGAACTCTGAGTGTTGTCAAACAGTGGTTCTGGTGGTGTGGCATTGAAAAAGATGTCAGAAATGGGTTGAAGTTTCACCGTGTCTGCCAAGTGGCTACTCATGGTAAAAGCTCCATATGCCCATTGATACCCATTATACTGGAGGGTCCCTTCAATATTGTGTCTGTCGACATAGTAGGGATTGCTCCATTGAGGCAACGTCGCCCCTACGTCATTGTCTTTCAGGATTATTTCACTAAATGGGTTGAAGCTATATTGATTCCTGATCATATGGAAGAAGCCATAGTGGATGCATTCCTAGAGCATGTGATATTTAGGCACAGTACCCCAAGAAAGCTTCTTAATGATGATGGATCTGGATTTAATTCAGATCTGATGAAAGCGGTCTGTAAACTGTTAGAGTGCGGAAAAATTTTCACAATGTCATACCACTCACAGGTGTTGTATTTGGCTCGGCGGCGGTTATTGATGAGAGTGAGGCAGGATTGGGATTCCAAGGTTGCGTCCTTAATGTACGTGCTTCCCACACCCTTGTTTACCTGATAACCTAATTACTGGTACTTAAACCCCAACACTAATTAACCCAACAATTAAAGAAAAACCCAATTTCTTTAATTGTCTCCCTTATTGCGCAATACCAAACGCGAGAGAGTTTTCCTACTTTTCAATATTACGCAATAATGTACGAAACTTACGTGAACAAAAACGGAGACGGGCGAGACGAAAATAAAAACACTAAAAATCAACTCCCATGCATGGGCGAGAAAACAAGAGATGAAAAAGGCGTGGTGGGAGGCGGCGAGTATGTACTAGTGGTGGCCAATGGGGCGCACAACTAGTAAGTAAATACACAAAATTATAACGTTAATCAATAATAAGAGAGAGACCAGCGCACGCGTACCGACGTGCGCTACAGTAAGATGGCTACTAGTGGTCCGCCTTGCTCTCTCCACTTGCCACCTGCGGGCCTCTAACGCGCTTTGACAAAATGATAAAAATCGGCGGAAAACACACTACAACACCCCTCCCCCTTGCAGTAGATCGCCCTAAGCGATTGTTAAGAAATACCGTTGAACGTGCAAGGGGAAGGGCTCCGCCACTACAGGCCATCACCAGGGTTGCCGAAGAATTCTTCGGCGTCACACAGTGGGGCCGGCAGAGTTGTTGGGGTAGTTTGAGCCGATTTTTGGGGCGGCGTCAGTAGTGCGTCCGGCGGCGGAGGTAAGGACAAAAGTGGTGCAAGTGGGGGCGTGTAGCGGGCCCCTAGCGGTCATCTTACTGTGTGGTTGCAGCGTCGGCTGCACGTGCGCTGGGAACACTAGTACAAAGTAATAAAGCACGAACGAGATTAGAAATTAAACAACCGGTTTGCAAATGAGGTTAAGAAAAACAAAAAATGAAGAAAAAACAAAGTTACTGTACAAAAGCTTCTGTTCAATGGCGGCGTCGGTGGCGAGTATCGGATGCGGATCAGTAGTTTCGAGGGGAATTGCGGCGGTCGCGTTTGTTTCATCGGTATCGATTGTTATGGTAGCCATGGGGATCGCGAGGGTCGTCATGGCCATCAAAACGGATATTACGGGAGTAGCAGTTTCGACCGTAATCGGTGGAATCGCAGCAGCGCGATGATGAGGTGTACATTTGAGGTTGAAGCGGCGAGAGCAGGTTCAGGCCTCGAGGTGGCAGTTGAGTGGCAATTAGAGACAGTCGATCGGACGGCGTCCCTGTTGGCGGCAACGGTCGCGGTGGCAATAGATTCCACTGGGCAGAAAAGTCGTGCCGACGCAGCAGGGGTGCGGGGCGATCCATCTCGCTGTGATACTGCAAATAAATTTGTTGGATTTACAGTGATTTCCTGCGGTTGTGGAAACGGGGCGTAGCGCGGATAAGCCATCCAGCTGTCGATGAGTCCGACAGCGGTGTTATAGGCTTGTAGTAGACACAAGGGGTTATCCAAACCGCAGGCTTCGTATAGGAAAAGGGTCAAATGGGCGGTGTGAACGGCGTCAATGACGCCGAGCTCCTCAGCCCAAAGGCCGGCGACCCATTTCAATATCAGAGTGGCTACGTCGTGCGAAATGGGCGGTTGTTGTTCTTGATAGGCGGGGCGGTAATGGTCTCGAAAATATTGGTACAACGCGAGTGAAGCGTTCGTAGCACGTATGTGCACGGGCATGATGATGCGAATACCAAGGCGGCCGAAGAAGTTGATCAATACCATTTCGTGCAGCGTGTGCGGCGAGAAAAACTTGACGGCGGGATCGATATTCGACGGGTAGCCAGGTGTTACTAACGTAACGCAATGTGGCGTATCAGTGGTTCGGAAACGCGCTAGGCAACCGGGGTTTGATAGCTGGTGCGGAATTTGGTGGCGGAGGAGCTCCAAGAACCAGCTTAGTGGTGATGATCAGTGGCAGCTGTTTGAACGCAGCAACCGGAGCCAACGTCGGGGCCGTAGGCGGCAGCGACGTGGTGTGGGTTACAGTAGTAGTCGTAGCAGATGTCGGAGCCGTAGGTGGCTGCGACGTTGTCGGAGGCGGAATCGAAGGTGTTTCGGGCGTGGCGGGTTCCACCTCCATAGGAGGCAGTGGAAGCGGAGCTTTGAACACGTCCTTCGGCGGCTTTTTCAAGGCTTCCAAAGGACGTTGAATTTCGGCATCCCTACGCAAGGGGCCAATGTAGTCTGTTAACGTCGTTGGTGATCAGCGAAAACTGCAGCGATACGCGTCTTCGTAGAAACCTGCCTTGTGCACCTGGCGCATTTGTTTGCTTTGAGTACGGTGCTGCGGTTCATCGTCGCGGCGTTCTCGTTGACGACTATCCTGGCTGGGTGGTTGAGTTTGTTGGGTATCTCTGCGGTGGCGATCATCACGGGAGTGAGACTCGTGACGTGAACGGTGGCTATCAGTTTGATGAGTAGGCAGCAGTTTCGTTGCCGGCGCTGCTGTTTTGGAGGAAGCGGTTTTGGGTTTCAGCGTTGGCGTGGCGTGCGAAGGTCGTTCAGCCTCTTCGCGGGCTCTCTGTTTATCCCGTTGTTCGTGGCGTCGAGTTGTACGTTCGCTGGGCGTTCTGCCGTGCTCAGCACCCGAAGTGCTGGGTGGCGGCATACGCCTTTTGCTCGGTTCTTCCATTGTACGCATTTTGTGGGATTTGCGGTACGCTGATTCTTCCTGAAGGTGTTGTTTCCGCTTTGTTGAGTGTTCATATCGGCCGGGTCTTCGGATAGGATTACCATAGCGATCTAGAGCCGGCACGGACGTGCTGGGAGCCTGTGGGGTTGGAACATCCACAGGCGCCGTCGGCGGCACTAGAGTCGCGGGTTGCGGCGGTTGCGGCATCGGTGGCGGTTGGGATGTGACCGGCGGTGGTAAGGGAGCCCGTGTTTGCATGACGGGTTGGGCCATTACCGGAGCCGTTTGGGCGACTTGGGGAGCCGGTGTGATCAATGTTGGTGGAGGCAACAAGATGCGTTGTATCTCGTCCTTTAGCGCTGCTGGGAAATCTTTCCACTGATGTTCGGGGAACAACATACTGGGCGGTGGCGGCGGGAAATGATACGCGGTGAGTGCGGCAGTCAAGGCCGCGTGTTCGGCAGCTGAAATGAATTGTTGCGAAAAACATACAGGAACACTATACCTGGCTGCAGCAATGGTAGCAATGATTGGAGGTCCCGGCAAAACTGCCGGTGTGGCCAAATATATTCATGGGTCCATGGCGGGTGCCACAGGCAGTATCGTAGCCGCTGGTTCTATAGGGGCGACGTCCATAGACGTGGATTGATCCACTGTGCTTTCTTTGGGTATATCGGTCAACATTTGGTCTGACGTCATCGTTTCGGAATCAATCGCGGCAGGCTGGATGGGGGTAGATTCATCCATCGGAGCTGGGGCAGTATTGGAAATTTCGTCGAGCGTGAGTTTCAAGAAATCGGAAATCTGTGTAGCGGTTGCCGTGATGTCGGATGGTGCGGCGGGCACAGGAAGGGCCGACGCGTCTATTGATGGCGGCAGCTTCGCCATGTTGAGATCAAAAATTGGCGTATCGAGTAACTCGTCATCGGCGGGTTCAGCTTCGACGTCAGTAGGGCGGTCAAGCAGTTCCTCGGTGGTGAGCATTTGCACTGAAGCCGTAGTCAGCATGGGGTACGCATACACCGGCGTGGGGAACGAAAAACGGTTTTGAAAATCGATGAGCGCAATAAACGATGAGTAAAAATGGAAACGGCTGTGCGGGTTGGCCGTATAGTCGTGTTCATCGATTTCAATTTCTTCGACGGACGTTTCCATGTGGAAGTCTTCGTTGAACAAAATGGGGCGTAACGCAAACCGATTGCAAATATACGTGCTGGGATTGCTAGGGAAACACGGTTCGCGTTCCGGGATGCAGTTCATCCAATTTGTAAGGAGGGAGTTGGGATGGCCGTCGCTGGGATACCACATACACTCGTAGAAGGCGGCGCGTATTTCTGGTTTCATCGATTGAGTGTGGCGAAGCAGTAGGTCGTTGGTAGAGGCGTATTCTGCGGCGGAACACGGCGACGTGAGGAGCGCAGCCAATGGCATGAAGGAGGTCAGCTTTCGGAACCAATCTCCGTCCACCTGTAAAAAATTAAGAATGGTGGAGGGGTGATAACGATAATGAGTACCGTAGTAGGTGCGCTGGCATAAGGGTTGATCGGCGGCGACGCGTTTGGTCCAAAGATCTTCGACTTCGTGAGGCAGCGGCGGTAAATTGGGGTCGTTGTATGGCATTCGATCGCGGATGGCCAACTTGTATATTGGGGAGACCGGGAAGTTGAGCAGCTCAAGGATCCGACCGGTGAGATTGCTCTTCATGGCCGAGGTGACGGCTGCTTGAAGGCATTTGGGATCCTCAAACATGGATCGCGGTCTTAAAGCCGGGTCCTCGTCGTCGGAAACGTCCGGGGATTTGTTCCATTCGTCTTTTTGCTTCTTTTTCTTTTTCTTTGGCCCCTTTGGAACGGGGAGAAGTTTCGGATGGGTTGTGCGCGTCAAAACTTTGACCTCTTGAAAGCCGTTGGGGACCATACTTAAACAAAAAGACCGACCGTGGTCGGACGATGTGCAATCATACATGAAAAATTTGTAAGCCGAAAGAACTTCGTCCCCCATAATCGCAGGTAGGGCGACTTGCGACGTCGTTGGATATATTCGGTTGGGGTAGTCGGGGGGCAAGGCATCCGACAACGCGACGTTGTGAAAAGCGGCGATAACGTATTCGGGGAGGTGATCAATTTTGGTGGCATCCAACGAGTCATGGGGAAACAATGCGGGGGCATTGTAAACCTCGGTAATGAAGCCGTAGCGACCAAAGGCCAAAAACAATAGTAACGGATAATACATGTCGAGGGCCGCGTAGGCGAGGACGTCGGATTGCAGGAACGACGTCGTCGGATTGTTGTAGAAACGCAGGGCTGCCGGGAAGCATAGCGTAAGCTTTGAGACGTCCAGCGCCCACATGGCAGAAATGGTTGCTTTTAGCGTACGTTTTTCGAGGAAGAAGCCAATTCGGCGCGCCAACTCGTAAAGTGTCGGAGATATGTTGATGTTTTGAATGATGCGGTGCGCGTCGAAGTGAATGGCTTTTACGACGGGATCTTTGTTTTTCTTTTGCCAATCGGTCCGGAATTGAGTACCTAGGAGAGTGTATATTCCCACCCAGTTGTCAGCTCCATCGAAGGAAACTACGATGGTGTGTTTGCTGTCGACTAGGGAGAATAGCGCGGTCCAATCTTCCAGGGTGGCGGTGAATGTTTGGAAGACAAACATCGTACCGTTCGGGAATGGGAGTTGAACGTATCGAGGGTAGCTAGACGCCGCGGGATCGGCTGGCATGGGCACGGTAAACTGGAATTGTTTCATATCGGCAGCCATGATTGATTCTGTGTCGAAGCCGACCAGCGTATATCCACGGAAGTTTGGTGTCGGTTGGGCGGCCAAGGCCTGCCCCAAACTTCCGTGTGAGAGAAATATCGGTGGCGGCAACACATTCGGGGTCGTGCGTACATGGATATGTACCACGATTCTAAATTGGCGACGCGGGTCAGGCGTTTGATGTTGTTCTCTAAACAAGAGCGAGCGTGATATTCAATATGCGACACATGGGGCACCAAATTGAAGGGCGAAATGGGAATCAAAGGGTGATTATAACGTGAAACCAGGAGGTAGGCGCGGTGTTGCTTTCGGTTCGTTAGGAGGACACATGCTCTGAGAAGACGTTGGCTTGGGCGGGGATGTCACCTTGATGGGCGCATTTGGACAACTGGATCGGGCTACAATAGCGGGATAACGAGAATTGCAAAATACAATAACAAATGAGCCTACTGTACGAGATTGAAGGTATACTGTAGTATCACTTGAACGGCTGCCTGTGACAGCATCTACAGCTGTTTTTGATGAAAATTGATGAGAATCAGTTGCCTGATAATGTTTTAAGCATGATCTGATGCCAAAAAAGTTTGAGCCGAATTAGATCAACTTGATCTGGAAGTAGAAAAGGTAGTAGATCAATGGGTATTTTTCATAAAAATTGTTCAGAATCAGTTGCATAATGATCCATACTTTCCAGTCATTCATTTAAAGTCCTGAGCTTTATATCATTTTGGTTGACAAATTAGAAGTCATTACACCATCATTGTTGTTTGTAAATTGTGCTACATCATCATTGCTGTTTGCGAATCAAAGGTGTATAGTGAAAATTTCCATATTTTTCAGTACAGATCCTGGTAAATGAGATCAATGCAGCAGTTTTCAGTCTAGTAGTGGTGCTTGAGGGGTGATAGGAAATTGATGTAGTACTTGACACTGGGTTATTGTCAATTTCTGAACAAAAAGTAAAAGATGGCATGATTCTTTGAATACTTAAAAATCGAATACCAGGAAAAAATGCCAGGGGCTGGCAAGCTGAACCGAATATGTTTGATGTGAAGCTTTCTCAAAAGTTGATATGATAATCTTTTTAAAACAACAGATGCGTAAAAGGCAGGTACAAGTAATGTTTCATAAAAGTCCATCCAAGACATGCACTTAAAAACCAGAGACAAGGTTTTGTTTCTTCCACAAAAAATTTTCTTTTAAGAAAAACATATAGGTGCCCCTAAAATTTTTAAACAATTAGTGGATACTAAAACAATATAAAATAATTACAATTTTCATCATTTAAAGAATTTCTTAGATCTAAAGAGTCATGTTGGTCTGGTTTTGTGTCGTTTTGTTTGTAATGTTCCATTGTTGTGTTTCATGAATTTCGAGAGCAGAGCAAGAAGTCAGCCAAAATTAAACTTACTTCTCCTGTTGACATTGAATTAGATAAAATGGCCTTGTCCCGATTTTGCTAATGTTACTAGGTCTATTCGAACAGCCAAAGTCAGTGAGAGAAACAAAGTGATGAAAGAATATGAATAGGATAAAAAAAATAAAAAAATAAAGAACAACAAAAAAATAATTTTTACTTTAGTAAATCTTTTGCATTACCAACATTAAAAATGAATGGTTTAACTTGCACACCAAAATGAATGAAATTTAAAAAATGTCCACGAGACAAAGGTGGTGACATTATCATGCATAAAAATCAGTAAGCCACAAATTTCCTGTTACATATTATTATATAAAGCATGCCATGTACTTTTGTTTGCTGTAACTGGAAAATATGGCTACTTCCATATAATGCATTTGTGAAATGTCAACACCTTGATATGGTGGACTGTGCTGGTGAGTGGGTGACATTCCCATGTGTATTGTTTTTTTTGTTGCCAATCTACAGTTATGCAGTTCTTTTCGTTTTCTTCAAATTATGCCAAAAGTCTAAGTATTTTTAAAAATTTTTGGGGCGTATATATGTTTTTCTTGAAAGAAAATTTGTTGTGGAAGAAACAAAACCTTGTCTCTGCTTTTTAAGTGCATGTCTTGGATGGAGTTTTTGTGGAACATTACTTGTATCTGCCTTTTAAGCATCTGTCTTGTGTCTTAAAAAGATTATCATATCAACTTCTAAGAAAGCCTCACATCAAACATATTCGGTCTAGCTTGCCAGCTCTTGGCATTTTTTCCTGGTATTTATTGTTTTGTTTATATAGCAATATTATTTTGTTTATATAGCAATAATGTATCGTTGCTGATGTAAGAAGTTTACATGTTAGATTAGTGCTTGCCTATAGACCACCTGTTTTTAATTTAGAATGTGGAAAACAATTGACAAAATTTTTTGACTGGTGTTTTAAAACTAATCTCCCATTATTATTTTAGGGGATTTCAATCAACCAAACTGAACTGGAATGATTGTGCTATTCCAAATGATTAGCTACTAAAACTTTTCTGACATTCAATGAATAGAAATGGTTTGACTCAATTAGTTACTCAACCGACCCATGAAAATAATATCTTGGATTGGTCTTCTGCAACGTGCACATTAAATGTTTATGATATCTCTATCTTGCCTCCTTTGTTGGCTACTTGCGACCATAAGTGCATTAAATTCAATATAGCTGGTGTTTGTGAAAAGAATAATGCTGTAAAAGTATGTAATTTTCGTGAAATGAATACATG
This sequence comes from Romanomermis culicivorax, assembly GCA_963922205.1. Lineage (NCBI taxonomy): Eukaryota > Metazoa > Nematoda > Enoplea > Mermithida > Mermithidae > Romanomermis > Romanomermis culicivorax. The sequence goes on from CAWUHX010000533.1 coordinate 48,550, forward strand.
CATGTTTTCTGCCTATTTATCGAGCATTGATTGGGAAGCTAGTTTCACGACGTGTGTATCTGTTGACAATTTCTACGAATAATTTATTAGTATTCTTAGAATTGGAATCTCGGACGTTGTACCTTTTTTTAAAATTGGAACTAAGAGGTATCCTAAATTCATCAAAAAACTCCAAAGTAAAAAGTTAATGGCTTGGAAGCTTCACAGGGTTCATAGAAATCATATTACTAAAAATAAATATTTAAAATCATGTTTTACTCTACAAAAATCTGTAAAAGAATTTCAGATTAAAAAGGAACTTCAGTTGGCAAAAAAAATGAATTTGAATAAATTTTATAATTATGTTAACAGTGGGATTAACCATAAAAAAGATATCCCACCTATTGTTGATAGAAAAAACATTTTGTTTGAAGACGCAGAAAAAGTACACGTTTCAATTAATTCTTCTCATCTGTTTTCATAAAAGATAACAACATTTTGCCTCAAATAAATCTTGGTCCAAAAAATAGAAAATTATCATCACTTGAAATAACAGAAGATATGATAATAAAGCATACGAAGGAAATGAATAACTCACAAGCTGTTGGCCCAGATGATATACCCGTATTGATCTTTAAGAAATTTGTTCACTATTTGGCATATCCTCTTAAAAAGATTTTCACTGTTTCATTTCTTACTGGAAAATTACCTCAAATTTGTAAAATTGCTTTCGTTACTCCTATACATAAAATGGGTGATCCTAGTGATTATAAAAATTATAGATCAGTATCAGTGATCTGCGTAGCCTGCAGACTATTCGAAAAAATAATCAAAGAGTGTGTGCTCTCCTTTGCATTGAAACACAGTCTTCTCACTAATCTTCAAATTTTTTTACCCAGGAAGTCATGTGAAACTCAACTTTCTGAAGTACATGTAGATGCAGTATATTTAGATTTTTCTAAAGCTTTGGATACAGTTTCTCATGTCAAACTTATACATAAACTTACAACATATGGAATTTCTGGAAATTTGATGAAATGGATTTCAGATTTTTTAACCGAAAGAAAACAAATTGTTCGTATTAGAAATCATTTATCTACTTAATTGCTGGTAATAAGTGGAGTTCCACAAGGAAGTGTCCTAGGTCCAACTTTATTTTTGTTCTATATAAATGATATAGCTTTTTTAAATTTGACACCTAGCACGAGAATGATTATTTTTGTGGATATTAGAATTTATAATCAATCATCAAATCACGAAGCTTTGCAGAAAGATTTGAACCTCATACACGATTGGTCATTATGTTGACAACTGAGTTTAGCTTTAGACAAGACCATGGTTTTCCATTTCGGAAAAATCAACCCAAAACATTCATATGTTTTACAAGAATCAGAAATACAAAGATCTAAAGAAAGCACAGTATGTGACTTAGGAATCAACCTATCAAATGATCTAAAATTTACTAGTCATATTTCAACTATAGTTGAGAGTGCATATTTTAGACTCAGTTTAATATTCAGACAATTTATAAGTAAGGATGTAAATCTTCTCACTAATTCTTATAAAACTTATGTTAGGCCTCTGTTGGAATATGCTACGACTGTTTGGTCCCCTCACACTAAACAGGATGCAGCATTGATTGAAAAAGTTCAGAGATATTTTACAAAACGTGTTCTTGGTTACCCTGAACAGGATTATGTGGATAGGTTAAAAATAGTCAAACTCGAAACGTTAAAACAAAGGAGAATCAAGAATGATTTGGTCATGTTATACAAGATCATAAATAGAGAAACTGATCTTAATATTCGTGAGTTTTGTGTTATCGTACATACAAACACCCAATCTCAGAATAGTATAAAGTTGAAAATAGATATCCCGAGAACTGACATGAAAAAATATTTTTTCGTAAATAGAACCACTTTGGAATAAGTTACCTGAAAACATCGTCTCAAGCAGAAACAGTAGTGTTTTTAAATCAAAACTACAAAATTTTAGTATATAGGTCAAATACTAGTGCTACCACAGCCTTTTGACCTTGCGCAGCATTTTAAATCTGTTTTAATTGCATTTTATTTTGCTTTAATTTCATCGTTTTTTTGACGTTCATTGCTTTTTTTGTTTGAGAAATTGTTTTAATGTATCTTAATGTATGTTCAGTTTGCTTGTGCTAAATAAACTTTTTTACTTTTTTTTACTTTTACAATATTTGAGGTAACTGGAGCAATAGTTTAGGTGAGCAAGTCAAGGTACGATTATATTTCTTTTCTTTTTTTTGTACAACTGTTTTTCCTCTTCTTCTTTTCTTTTGGTACTGTTCTCTTAGTTCCTCCTATATAAATTTGTATACCCTTTCTTTTACTAATCTCCCCAATACAGTTCTTTGTTCTGTTTTTGTTTTCTTTCTTCTCCATTTTTTTCTTCAAAATTTTCCGTGGTACTGTTCTATGATAATCTTTTGTTGTTCTATGTTTCCTTCCATTTTCAGATGTATCCTTTGTTTAACTTATCCTAGCTAGCATGTTAGTGCTAGACTGCAATATGTTTGGTTTTGGACACGCCGATTTTCATGTTTAGAGCAAGATTTCCAACGAACCATAAGACATCCAAAGCTGAAATTAGGCAACAATATAGAACTCGATGCGGGCTACAGCATGGTATCATTTAGGATACTGTAGCCGTATTGTAGCCTAAGTTATGAAACAAACTAGGGTAGTGCTTTGCCACCTTTTCATAACCAACGATTATTCTAACCAATTAGCTCGATTGTGGTATTTATCTTCAGTAGGGTCATATCTCGGGACCACCACGAAATTTTTTCGAAATATGCAAATGCAACCTTAATCCAATGTAAAGAAAAATCTCAAAACTCCGACTGGCAATAACTTTGCGAATATTCTGTCTTTCTAGACAATTCTTGTCCCGTTGAATGCAACTCGTCGAGTTGTACAAGATGCGATTTAGCGGTTTGAAAATATGCAGTGTAAACTTTATTATCATAGAAAATATGCAAATTTGGTGCAGTTGGGGTATCTTCCCATCATAATATCTCGAGTTGTATAAGTCGTAGAAAGCTAATTCTTTTTTTGTTCGATAGCTGAGTAAAATGCCCAGAGTAAACCACCTCAACATTTGGTATGTGCAGTGTAAACTAAGTGTAAAAAAAGTGAAAATGTGCATTTAGAATAGTTTTTTTGCGATTTTAAGATTTTTTGTTGCACCATTGAAATGCGCGTCTTTTCTAACCCCCAATTTTGATATTTGTTTTTTTTAATGTAAAATATGCTAGAAATTTGCATAAACCTTGTTTACAAAAAAAATTTTTTCCAATTCATCGATTGTAAGTGGCTCCGTTGCAAAGAGCACATTTTGTTATCCCCGATGCATATTTTTGATTTTTGAAATATCTCAATGTACACTAAAAATTTGCATAAATGTATGTAATACAAAACGAAACAACATTAAGCAAACATTAAACACTAGAAAGCATTGTTCAACAATGTAGCCTATTGTGCTCGATTGTGGGCAAGATTTAAGCCATAAATCCCGCAAATCTAATGGTCCTAACTCCCAACTAAGATTTGTATTCATTAAATTTACATTAAACTTTTTGTTACCATTGAACTTCAAACAAAATTTTGTATTTGTATGTACATGGCCATTAGATAAATCGAGATTCGTCAGTGTACAGAAACAAAATTGTTTTGAATACGAACTTATATTGTCCACTTTGCAAAATCTACCAAACCTTGATGTTTTCTTTCTGTATGGCCTACTCCCACCATCGGCAAATTGAAAACGTTTTCAACTTCGAACTTTAACGCAAAAAATTGATGTTTGTTAGTACAAGATTTGCATGTCTTTACATCTCTAGGAATAAATTGTAATTTTTTAATATTCTTAGCCACAATATGGACTTTAGCATTTTTCACTGTAGAAAATGTGAGTAATAAGTCAACATCAAAATTTTTTACATTTTTCGATCGATTATTTGGTTTTGCAATGTTTCGATATTTATTTAGCATATGAGGAATTTTAACTATTGTCAAAAATCACATTTTTATAATGGAAAATACCCAGGCATCTGATGCCCCCACAGATGGAACTGCCCTGCTATCGGAAGGTAAAAAATTGGATGTGTTGTATGCTATCTTTTTTTCTTTTTGTCATTGCCTATGACTTTTTAAAAAATTTACCAAGTACACAGGCTTCAGATGGACTTGTTGACGAAAAAGCCCTGCTACATGAATGTAATACGACTTTTTAGTTATTTATTTGATGTTATTTCGCCATTATGAAGTAAATTTTAGAACTTTTGGCTAATGTATTGTCAATGCACTCACAAAACCGTTATGTTGTTGATTATTCCAGTTTGATTGATGAGTCATTTTTTGATGATGAGCATACATGCACAGCATAGAAATTCTGCTGGGGTCAGCCAGGACAGGGGGTGGAATACAATTTTTTCACTCTTGATAATGAAAAAAGGTCTTAGAAAGGTCTTCTAACGTCCAAACAGCATATTTTCACAACTATATTAGTCAGATATGAGAAATAATTTGCTTAGACAGCACTTTTTGAAGTTTTAATGTTACTCCTTTGGAATCAAGTATGCTTTGTTTAGAAAAATTGTTAAACTACAGCATCATTTCCATTTTTATGACGACTTTCTCTTCTCTCTTGCTCATATTTCTTCATCAACTTCTCAATCATAGCTAGTTGAGTCAAATCTGCTGGAGTTCAGCAAGAATCTGCTGGGGGTCAATAAAAATCTGCTGGGGGGTCAAACCCCCCCCCCAAACCGCACCCCCACGTTCATGTATGATGATGAGATGACATCTGGAAATGTAAGCCAAGAGGCTGAAAGTAAAGACGAAATTTTAATGATAATTTAAACTGCATGTAAGTGCTTATTTTACTTTAAGACCGAATCATTTCACAAGTTTTAACTGGTAAAGTAATTTCAACCAAAGTTGAAGAAACAGGAAATTTTGTGCTTTTGGCTTTCCAGTGACAACAAGTTTCGTCTAACAAAAGTATCAGCATCAAAAGTGTATCATTTGATTTGGCATGCCAAAGGAACGTGGATTTGGTTAATCGATTGCACAGTTATGCAGTCGGTTTACCATTGCTGCTGAAATGTAAGTTTTTATGTATGTTTTTCATATGACTAAATTTACGTTTTTGCACATTCGAAAAACGTCGACTGAACAAACTATTGATGAATCAAAAGGTCCAAGTATCGATTATTTGATCGCCAAGTACTTATATCCCAGAAAATTAATTGATCGCGTAATAGCGACCATGAAACCTGGGGATTGCATGGCTGGAATTGATTGCGTAGTTTTTCAAGTACATTTGCATTTAACAAATGTCCTTTCTTTATTTGCATATATTTTCAAATCTTAGTTCCAAAACCCGCACAACATGATTGATCGAAATGGACAGCCAGTTTGTTACACACAAATTACAGATGAAACAGATGAAATCACATTAACTATCTGGCGGTAGGAGCTTCACAATTTTTTCAACTTTAAGTTTACTTTGACAAAAAAACTTTATAACCTATCATTTTAGTGATTTAGCAACCGATCCTTTGTTAAAGATAAGTGCCATGCTCCAATTTACGAATTTGATCATTTTTCAAACGATTTTCCAGGACAAGCGGGAAATATGATTAGAAACTATGGGTCAAACTTTACTTACAGTGATATAAGGTCTTTTATGTGTTAGTTCAATGTTATAATTGAATTATGATACTTTTAGCCATCAAGTCGGACTTTCTGCCAATTAGCTTTGGGTGTCTTGAAACGTGATAAAAAATTAGTTATTAACGAATTTGTCATTGGAACTTTCTCAACATACGTTGCATGCCCGATGAAGCCGTGTAACCTGAAAAAGATTAAAACTTTGATGCAAACAAGGTGGTGCAAAATTTTCCAAAGTGTTCCAGCAAAATTTGCATGGAGAGTTAGTGCAATATTATTTTTTGACATTTAGTTTATAATTACTTATGTTTTCTTATATTGAATAGAATTCGCCTGAGGGGCAAGGATTCATTTGCTAATTGAAGATTGTTTGGAACCTGGTCGAGGCACTATAGATTGCAAAATATTCATGGAGACTATATTAAACTTGGCTAATTTGCCCACAGTTTTTGGCTGCACACGAAAAATTACGAGCAAAAGATTACAGAAATTTTTTTTTGATACAAAATTCGAAATACTCAGAAATTTAATGACCCAAAACAATGGAAAAGTTATGAGTGTAAGCCACATTGTTAGCAGGACTGCTGTTTAATTGTTACAACGATTGTTATTTTTATGAAAATTTAACTTTTTTTGTGCCTCATGTTTGTTATGATAATCACATGTATACTGTACTGTTGATTTGTTTATTTTCGCTAAAATTTTGGTTGTGATGTGTCAAATTGGGCATGAGTAATGTTTTTTCATATATTGTAAATCCATTTATTGACAATTTGTGTTTCTAGACAATCGCTGGGAATGGCTATCAGTCATCCTGCTAGGCGAGAACAGTGACGGTCTAGAATGAAGTTTGTATTTCTCTTTGTACATAAAAAAAGACTAATTTCATGTCTAAAATGACAAATGTGCATTTAATTCGAGATAAGTACAATCTTTTTTGTTAAATTGAACTAAAACCTTTTGAATATTATGCAAATCTCATTGTTATTCTATTGTTGATTTTATTGTTATGTGTGTGATTCTAAATTTCATTATAGTCAGAGCTTGTATATTTTTTGGTTGTTACTTGATTTTTAGCTTAGTAAATTTATGCTTATGCTCACAGTAGACAAGATTTCCATAATTCATACTTGTGTCAACTATGGTTTTGGGGCTGAATCACAATTTCCGCATACTGTAACTTTCACTAAATGTTGGACACAAAATAATCACTATTGTACATACATTTTTTCGGTAAAAAATTTTTTTGCACCTTTCTTCCTTGCAGGAGCTTGAAAGTACGATATTTATCTCAAAATGCCAGGAAATGGCAAAAAGGAGAATATGTTTCTCCTCTTTTTGCTTTTTTCAGTGGCTTAAAAGTTCGATACTAGGCCTCCCCATCATTTCATTTCAGCAAAATTCTAACTGAAAAAACTTTCCATTTTCTGAGAAACATATACGCGCCCATGTTTTTTTAAAAACAAAAACGTTTTTAAGCCCCTGCGCGTGCATGAAATTCACTAATCTTGTAGCAATTTTTACAGTCGAACCTGATTACTGTACATACGTATAAATACTTTGTTTTCACGATAGAACACGTGATGCCTCCAACTGCATGTATGAAATTCATTACAGGCTTGTCAAAAATAGTGCTATAAGTGCCACAATCACAAGGAATCAGAAGGAATGGTTTGATCGTCCATCCAGCAGTTGTCTACAAAAAATAAACGGTTAATCAAACAGTTTGTACCACTATGTATCACAGCTGATTGGATAGGTTTTTTTAATCAATTTGTTTATAATTTCAAAAAATAGAGTTTCCGAAGTTTTATATGTATTTTATTGAGTTTTTGCATTCATAAAAATAACCATTCTCCAATACACCAGGAAGTGGCAGAAAGATGAATATATTTCTTCTTGTTCAATATTTCACTGAGCATACAAGTCAATACTAGGCCACTGCATTGTATACAGTCCAGCAAAATTCTAACAAAGAATGACACATAAATGTAATTACCAAGAATTCTGTTTTTTCATTAAAACAAAAGTTTTTTCTTCTGTAAAATAATCAGCTTTAATGACTGATAGTCAAATCTTTCAAAGATTTATCCCATTTTTGCGCAGTGGCATTTTCAGAAATCACTAAAAAACTGTTCGCGTATATGTTTCTCAAAAAATGGAAAGTTTTTTCAGTTAGAATTTTGCTGAAATAAAATGATGGGGAGGTCTAGTATCGAACTTTTAAGCCACCGAGAAAAGCAAAAAGGAGAAACATATTCTCCTTTTTGCCATTTCCTGGCATTTTGAGATAGATATATTTTTTATTTTAATATCTTTTCTCTGTTTTTGTTTTCATTTTTTATCTTTTTTCTTTTATCCTTGTTCTAGCAGGATTCGAGGCTTCTCATGACGTTCAATGACTGTTTTTATTTTATTTTATTGCTTTAATTTCAGTTTAAATTTTCTGTTTTATTGTTTTCCTATTTTTTTAATTTTCTCAACTTATTTTATTTTATTTCAAAAAGTTAAGCTCATATTTTATATTATTATTGATTTGTCCACAAACTTCCCATGCGCCACAATGTGCTTCAAATGCCACATGCGCCACAACGGCCATGTGCATCACAAATGCTGCATGCGCCACAAACGCCATAAACTCCACAAATATCTAATGCGCCACAAACGCCGGATGTGCCGCAAACGCCTCATGCGCCACAAACGCCATAAGCACCACAAACGCCACATGCACCACAAACACCATAGACGCCACAAACGCTTTATCTGCCACGAACGTCACATGCGCCTCATACGCCACAAACGCCACAGATATTCAAAATTATAAAAGCAAAACTTGAACGTTATTATGCAAAACGTAGTAGTATGCTAACAGAGTTGGGCCAATTATAACATATGTAAATCAAACCTCACTTATTGTCATTTATAGAACGTTTTTCCCTCAAATTTTTATTGAAATTATTCGCAATTTTTGACAATTTTTCATGCAATTTTTTTTAAATGACAATATTTCAATGTGACATTCAAACGGTTAGTACTCTGGCTTTCTGGACTTGAAGTTCTACTGCAACATGTGATGAATTGTCAAAAAGTGAAACTCTTAGAATTGACTAATTTTTAAGTTTGAAATAACAACTCAGCATTTGGTAGAATAAAATCGAACCTCAAATCCCCACAACATCTAATATTCATATATGCTTTGCAAAAGAAAATATCATAAACGACAAATATTACACTAGTTTATTAGAAAATGCTCTGATGGGGCAGAAAAATGAATATGCTTCTTTGGATAGTTGCCAAGCTAGAAATAGGAGTGGACTAGAATTTTGAGAACTTGAGTTAAATTTTGAAAAATCCACTTTTGTAATATTGGATTTTTATTCTTTCTGTCACGTGTCGCACGGCCGTACATCACCCCTTTGTAACAATGGCAACACTGGCTCAGTAGTTCAAATGGAAGGTTCGAATCCCAGACGAGGATTATTTTTCGAACAGTGTTTTGTGATGGTTACAATGGCAACACGTTTATCCAATACATGTCATGGCGACTCTTGGATGGTCCCACATTGGTGGGCCGCAGGAACCTGCATCTTCAACGGACGAGGTTGTCCTTCTTTCAAGGGGGGGGGGAATGTCACATGTCACATGGCCATACATCACCCCTTTGTAACAATCACAACACTGGCTTGGTAGTTCAAATGGAAGAATGCTGCACTATAGTCACAGAGACCCGGGTTCGAATCCCAGATGAGCATTATTTTTCGAACAGTGTTTGGCGATGGTTACAATGGCAACGCGTTTGTCCAATACGTGTCATTTCTCATTAAAAAATTTTTCATGTCCATGGGAAAATATACTCTGCAGCTTCGTGCATTTTGTCCTCCATAGCATTTTATCAACCACACAGTGAAATTTTTCTGGATGAAAATTATATGCAAGCTAGTGGTTGACTCCACTCAAATGTGGAGAAATGCTACACCAATAGCAATATAGCATTGTAAGTTCTGACAGATCCGAATATATGCCTCTAACTCTAGCTAAAAAATAGTAAGTGACTGGCATGTTATAGTCAATTTTTTTCAACTTATGTCTGTGATTGGAAAGGTGTCATTAGGCACTATAAAAAACCTGGGATCACTAACCCAATCTTCGAATAATATGAACGTCTGGATTAAATTGCTGATCCTCAGTCGTGATTAATTCTGAGTACCCAGGTATATTCGGTACCTGGGTATACCTACCCAGGTCAATTTCAAGAATGAGACATGGGTGCTACCTAGGTATTCAGGTGGCCTTTTACCCGAATTTATAACAAGACATTGTATGGGTAAAACACTTATATACTCCAATGTTCAAGTACTTAAATATATAGTACTCAGGTTGGGTATGCAAAATACCTGGGACACATCAGTACTGTGAAGACTGGTTACCCCGGTCATAAGATTTTCAAAGTGTGAAGCATCAAAGCATTAATCCTCAGTTTCAGCTAATCACAATGTCAAGATTATTTTCTTGCAGAACTAACAATCCTCACGTCAGGCTTAAAATTAGCTAATACTAAGGTGTAAGCCCAGGTTCAAGAATTGCAGTCTAGAAATGAAAAAATTCAAGAAAATAGTGCAACCCAACAGCTCAACATGGGGCATAATCCTGAATGAATACATTGAGATTAAGACGTTGAGTTATAGCAAACACTTGATATCATTAACATGTTAGTGCAACTGTCAAAACTGAGGGGGTTGTTTTTTTGTTCAAGATTATATTTCAGCTCGAGGTTAATCCTTTAGTAGACATGGGCCCTGATTACAGTCATTGCGCACTATCTGCGAATAGGGCAACAGGATAAAGCATAAAAAATTCCTTCAAAAAGCTTTTGATTCAGCCATGCACATACTACTTTGACACAGAAATCAAACATGCATCCATTTATAGTACGTTTTCATTGAAATGCTTCTAAAGAATGAAAGTGGAAAGCAAGCACTATTTCCTTTTTTCACGATTTGCTGATGAACAATATATCATATAGGACTGAAAGTTTGTGAGCATACTGAACTAACCGTTGACAATTTTTCTAGTGAAAAATTTCACAGTAAGAGCTCTATGTGAACGATTTTAACGACGATATTGATTTTTATCAATTTTCTATTTGGAAGCATTTTATAAAAATCAGACTATAGAGACATGTTTTGACTGATGTCTCTAAATTGATGTATGCTTGATTTTACATGAAACCAAACTGTATCATGCACCCACGTGTGAAACACTATTCACTCATTACTCATCTCTATCTCTATTAATGTGATGGGCATACTTGCTCTGCTCAATGCCATGAAATCTTAATGTATTATAGTTCTTTTTGATCAACTTCTGGATTGAATTATATGTCATATTAAAAAAAGTATACATATAGCGCCTGTTGAATGAAGATACCATATTTGCGAGGCAATGTTTCATGTCAATCCTATTTTTGAATTTCAGATTTTCTCCTCATCTGTAAAAGCTCAGTGCAATTAAAAGCATACATGTGCAAGGGTGATATCGGGGTATGTACCCCCAGAGTTTTGAAATTGTATGTCATTTCATGTATGAAAACAACTTGTAGTAAACTTTTTGGGATTTTAGTCTCGAAAAAACCAGGAACCACCTTTTGTGTAACCACCCTTCCCCCAAATTTCAGGGCTGCATATGTATGGTTGGAAGTAGAGATACATGGGAAAAATTTTAGAGAGGGAGAGTTGAAAAGCAAAAATTGGATTTTCCAACAAATTTTCAATTTTTACCAATTGTCAAAAAACATGTTTTTCCATCCTTTTTTAGAGTTTGAAAAAGTCCAGGGCTAGTCAATTGACTTTTTCCAGAGGCCAGCCAGAGGTATACAGAGTCTCAGTGGACAGCTGCAGAATATACTTTAAAACGGACATGAAAAAATTTTCAATGAGAAAGAATAAAAATCTAATATTAAAAAAGTGGATTTGTCAAACGTTGACTCCAGTTCTCAAAAATCTAGTCCACTCCTTTTTCTAGCTTGGACACTATCCAGGCAAGTATATTCTTCTTTTTCTGCCCCATTGGAGCATCTTCTAATAAACTAGTCCACCTCTTTTTAGAGGACCTCAACCATACATGAAAAACCTTCATATAGTCTGTTTTTTAAAAAATAGTACAAAAATGAAAAAATGACATAAATATTACATGACTTGAAAATCCTGTACATGAAGCTTTTACTGTAAATTTTTTCACTCATAAAATTTCTCAGTGTTAGTTGAGTGCTGTCACAAAACTTTAGTTCCATAAGACGTAGGGCTGTTGTATTTTGGTTGTCGGGGCGGAGATGATGCGGCGTGAGCAGGATTGGGATTCCGAGGTTGCGTCCTTAATGTACGTGCTTCCCACACCCACGTTTACCCGATAAACTAATTACTAGTACTTAAACCCCAACACTACTTATCCCAACAATTAAAGAAAAATCTACTTTCTTTAATTGTCTCCCTTATTGCGCAATATCGAAGGGTGAGAGTTTTTCTACCTTTTAATATTACGCAATAAAACACAAAACTTACGTGAACAAAACGGAGACGGGCGAGACGAAAAATAAAACACAAAATCAACTCCCACGCACAGGCGAGAGAAAACGAAGAGGCATGGTGGGAGGCGGCGAGTAAAGACTAGTGGTGGCCAACGGGGCGCACAACTAGTAAGAAAACATATAAAAAATTATAACACTAATAATACTTACTGAGAGAGACCAGCGCATGCGTACCGATGTGCGCTACAGTAAGATGGCTACTGGTGGTCCGCGTTGCTCTCTCCACTTGCCACCTGCGGGCCTCTAACGCGCTTTGACAAAACGATAAAAAATTGGCAGAAAACACACTACAACATCCCTCCCCCCTTGCGGTAGATCGCCTTAGGCGATCGTCAAGAAATACCGAAGGACGTGCAAGGGGAAGGGCTCCGCCACTACAGGCCGTCACCGGGGTTGCCGAAGAATTCTTTGGTGTTGCACAGTGGGGCCAGCGGAGTTGTTGGGGTAGTTTGAGCCGATTTTTGGGGCGGCGACAACAGTGGGTCCGGCAGCGGAGGCAAGGACAAAAACGGTGCAAGTGGGGGCGTGTAGCAGACCACCGGCGGTCATCTTACTGTGTGGTTGCAGCGTCGGCTGCACGTGCGCTGGAAACACTAGTACAAAAATAATAAAGCACGAACGAGATTAGAAAAACAACTGGTTTTAGATGAGGTTAAGAAAAAACAAAAAGCGAAGAAAAACAAAGTTACTGTACAAAAGCTTCTGTTCAATGGCGGCGTTGGTGGCGAGTATCAGATGCGGATCAGTAGTTTCGAGGAGAATTGCGGCGGTCGCGTTCGTTTCGTCGGTATCGATCATTATGGTAGCCATGTGGATCGCGAGGGTCGTCGTGGCCATCAAAACGGATATTACGGGAGTAGCGGTTTCGACCGTAATCGGTGGTGTCGCGGCGGCGCGATGACGAGGTATACATTTGAGGTTGAAGTGGCGAGAGCGGGTTCACGCCTCGAGGTGGCAGTTGAGTGGTGATCAGTGACGGGCGATCAGACGGCAACCGTGTTGGCGGCAACGGTCGCGGTGGCAATAGATTCCACCACACAGAAAAGTCATGCCGACGCAGCAGGGGTGCGGGGCGATCCGTCTTGCTGTGATACTGCAAATAAATTTGTTGAATGTCGGCAATTTCCGGCGGTTGTGGAAACGGGGCGTAGCGCAGATAAGCCATCCAACTGTCTATTAACCCAACAGCGGTGTTATAGGCTTGTAGCAGACACGAGGGGTTATCCAAACCGTGGGCTTCATATAGGAAAAGGGCCAAGTGGGCGGTGTGAACGGCATCAACAATGCCGAGCTCCTCAGCCCAAAGGCCAGCGACCCATCTCAATATCAGAGTGGTCACGTCGTGCGAGATTGGCGGTTGTTGTTCTCGATATGCGGGGCGGTAATGCTCTTGAAAATTGCTTTCGATTCGTTAGGAGGACACATGCTCTAAGAAGACATTGGCTTGGGCGTCGATGTCACCTTGATGGGGGCATTTGGACAACTGGATCGGGCTATGATAGCGGGATAACGAGAATTGTCGTATGCGGAAATCAAAGCAGCGGCCGGTTGTGGACTGAGAAGGCCACAACTTGACAATGACGGGGATCGCGTCGGCTGACCATGGGTCTCTGGCGCAAAACTATGCAGTGGGGGAGTTACCCATGGGGTCCCAAGCAAAAGAGCATGCAAGAATAAGCAGCAAAAGCATAAAACCTAAGAAAAATACTGTCGCAGGCGAAGCTTAGATTGTTTTGGTGAGGCTGCTGCTCAGCCCATCATACGTATCTTTCATTGACGTTGATGGATTCTCGGTACGGTGGGGGTTCATCAGCCGTGGAGGTGGATCCGGTCGACGGCGTCGTCATTTTGAAAAAATAAAATTTGAAGAGCGGCTGGAAAATGTGACTATTGCGGATGGAAACGAAAGGTGGAAGTGAAATAGTAAAGAATAAGCCACTGAAAGGTGAAGAAAGTGTAAAGTAGAAAAATGCAAACACTACTGTTATGAAAAGCAACACTAACACCACTATGTTAATGGGGTCTATAATCAACCTTTCCCAATTAGTCTTATGAGAGTGATAGCGGCCAGGGTCGGGCGGAAATAAACCGAATGGCCTCGCGCTGAACAGAACCTATCATTAAAGAAGAAACCCCCTCCTATCGTAAAAACGTGGGACCCGGAGCAAGATGTAGGGTGATGGTGTAAAGTCGGCCCAGTTTGTTTGTGAAAGACGGGTCGAAGGGAAGTATTTCGAAACTGCTGGATCCTTGCTCGTCAACGAGGTGGCTATGATCTGAATTAAACAAACATAAAGATTATTTACAACGCGGCGTGATGAGCGCCATATCACAAAAGAAAAATTTTCGAAGCAAACTATTGCCGGCAAGAAGTGTGGGGCGTACATGGTCCACCCTCTTCGTTTTCGAAGGCGTCTTTCGCGGGTCGCGGAACAGACGGTTTTAGACGCGTTATGGAGACGGTTTGCGGGTGGCCGGGCGCATCGAGTGAGTCGATGGTGACAACGTTTTCGGCTGCGCAGGAAGCGTCCGTGATTAGAAAGGGTCCGATGAAGTCGGGTTGAATTTTGTTGGCTTTGTGTGTATTGGTTAAAAGAACTAGGTCGTTGACAATGAAGTCACGTTTTCGGGCTAATAATAATATCGTCAATATAAACAAGACAAATCTTAATCTTAAAAGAACTAGGTCGTTGACAACGAAGTCACGTTTTCGGGCTAATAATAATATCGTCAATATAAACAAGACAAATCTTCCAAATGTACGGGCGAAGGATTCTCTCCATTAAGCGTTGGAATTCGGCAGGCGCGTTCTTCAAGCCGAACGGCAAAACTTTGAAACGAAACAAACCTTCTTGGCAGATGAAGGTTGTTTTATCCCGCGAGTCGGCGTCAAGAGGTACCTGCCAGTACCCTGCTTTGAGATTGAGCGTAGTGAAAAATTTCGCATGTCCCATCGCCTCCAAATAATCGTCAATGCGCGGGATCGGGAATTTGTTGCTGGGCGTGACGTTGTTGATTCCTCGGTAGTCGACAAGGGGTCTCCAGGAGCCATCTTTTTTCTTCACTAGGAACAGCGGTGCGGCCCAGGGTGAGCGGGATGGTTCGATGAAATTGTTGTCAAGCATTTCTTGGATATGGCGGCGTACAATCGGTCGTTGCTCCATTGCGGCGTGGTAATAATGGTGGGAAACGGGTTTTGCGGTGCGGGTGTCAATACTGACGGTCAACTCGCTGGTGATAGTTGGTTTGTTGCCGGGGAGGCTGAAGACATCGCGGTGTTGTCGAAGCATCTTAAGGGCTTGTGCTTTTTGAGCGGCAGTAACGTAAGTTTTTTCGGTCATTTGTTTAGGGCGTATTCCAGCTTTTGTTGTGCGGTGTGGCCAAAGAGCGATTTATCGAGTGCGGCCGGCTCACGGTCGGTTAAATCGCTGTCAGCGGCGGCGGTTGCTATCTGGCAATCAGCGTAGGTTTCGGAATATTCGAGCGTGTGCTTTGCCATCCCGATGAGCTGGTTTGGTCGAAGTTTGATGCTGTTTGGCGTGTTGTTGATGAAGAGGAGCGGACAATGACCGTTGGTGATGTTAACAACTGCGGTTTCGATTGGAAGTTCTGCGGCTACGTTATTGGCGACGAGGGGTTGTACAATCACGTCGGGAACAGTCGCCGATGTTGTGGGAAAAACAGTACTTTTGACCCATTGTTGGCAATGTGGCGAAATCGAAACGGAAGCTTGGGCGATGAGAAAAATCGGTTCGGCTAGCTCAGTAACCTCCAGCCACCGAGGGGGCGGTTGGTGTGGACTAGGTTGAGCCTGCCGTATTGGTTGTTCAACTTCGATTTCTTCGGGTTGGCTGAAAATATCGGATTTATCATCATAGAAACTTACTCATTCGTCCTCTGGTATTTCTTCTAAGACATTGTCATTGGCGGCATTTAGGAACAATTCGTTCGAGGGCGAACTGAGGCGATTACCTTAAGCAGCAGTTTAACGTCTTGGATCTCTATGTAATTGTCTTTAAAATTCAAAATGGCGTGGATATCTGGGTGCACGAGGAAATCGGTCCCGATGATACATTGGTCGTTTCCATTGTCGTCGAGGATTACGCATTTGATCATGTGCTCTCCGAACGCGGATTCCATCGTAAGGACTACCGGGCCATGAGCGTTGACAACGGCGCCATCGGCTACTTTGATTTTTCGGCAAATCGGGAGTTGGAGCGATTGTTTGTCGAAGGCGCGTTTGACTAAACCTGAGGACAAGACGGAGCATTGGGCACCTGTGTCCATGAGCGCGTGTGCTTTGACGGCTCCAATTTTGATTGGAATTTGAAAGGCTCTCATGGAAGTGTACTTGCTGACAAAAGATTTGGAAGACGGCATGAGGTTATCAATTTGACAAACGGACGAGCGGATGAGGCATGGGTCTTGAAAAGCGCGGCCCGTTGCATTCCAACAGACTATGCCGGGGCTGACAATCGGCGTGGCGGAAGCGATTTCTTTGGATGGGATGACCATATTGGCCGTGGACGTTGATTGATTGGTAGCGTGTGTTTCGGGTGCCAGTGTTGAGGCGGTATTCGGTGCCGGAAGTGGGGGTAGGGCTAGTTGTAACTCCCAGGATTGGGAGCTTGCGCGCGACGAGTCTGTTGGCGTTGTGACGTATGGAGCCGGTACAGCGTTGTAGTGAATATGTTGTTCCCACAGTGCCGGGAATTGATGGTTTGGATATATGGCGTAGGTATTCTGAACAAAATCATTGGGGCGGTGTATAAAGTTACCTTCATAAAATTGGTTTCGCGCGCCACAAGTTTAATTTGTGCCTCGTTGGGGCGGTCTCCAATCGTGCTGGCCACGAATATCGTTCCAGTTGTTGCGAAAATCGGCTTGCCGGGGATGGGTGGCGTAACTTTGACGGTTCGGTTCTTGGCGGGTTAGTTGCTAGGCATTTTGCCGCTTGAGCCAAACGCAATCTTCGGTGTTGTGGGTGCGGGATTTGTGAGCATCGCACCAAAGACCTGTAGGTTGCGTTGTGCGTGCGCGGTCTCGGCTGGCTGATCGATCGAAACAATTGACGTACGGCTCTCTGTTTGTGGGGGTCGTTTCGTCTCAGCCTTGTCGGGATTTTCGATCTTCATAGTCGCGGTCGTATCTTTGAATCAATTGTTCCAACAGCATTTCCGTGCGCGGCGGCTGCAGCGGCGGTGGTTCTATCGCTCGCGGTTTGAAAGAGACAAATTTAGCGGGTGGTGGCGCCGAATATTGAGATCTGCGGTCCATAGAGGGAGAGCACTCCCGGTAGTGGTTTTGAGGACGGTCCATGCTGCGTTGGCGTTCGAAACGGTGGTCAAAGGGCTGCGGAGATTTCGGCAGTTGTATTTCCTGATCCGCTTGATTCATGAGGATGGGTCTTTCCGCTGTTCCGATTTCGGCTTTCGTTGCGTTGAGGACACTACGGGCTTTGGCTACGGCGTCGGCCAATTGTTGGACATTCGTAAAACCTTTTGCTTTTTCGCCGATTGTTAATTGATAGAAAACAGGCATTTTTGTCAAAAAGGTGTCAATTACTTGTTTGTGCCGGAACGTTTGATCTTCATGCTGATACAATAACTGTACATAAGTCATTACCTTACTCAGAAACGCAGCGGGCTCTTCTCCAACTTCGGGTGTGATTGACGCGAGCTCGTGTTTGAGGGTCATTGGGTTCAATCGGGAGCCAATTGAAACATGAGTAAGTGTTTGGCGTCTTTGTATCGAGTCATATCTTGGATCATATCGCTCGGCCTATCGCGGGTAAGTCGGCGTAGTGCCCTCATTTTTACGTGGTTGGAGGCGTCGTAGCCCAATTCGTTTTCCAGGCGAATGAAGAAGCGTAGCAGGCGTTTATTTGTCGCAGCGCGGTCGATAATCAGCGGATGCATGTTATCGACGATTGTTTTGATGCAGCCATCTTCCTCACGATGAGACGTGCGCGGCATGTCATACCGAGGTTGCGGGTGTTCATAATAATCTTCTGGCGCATAATCTGAGAATCCGAAGTGGTTTGCCGCGGGCGGTTGGCGTCTTTGAAGCGCGGAACAGTGTAAATCTTCGTCGGCGCGCGTAGGGCGGGCGAATTCGTTGTTGTACAGGGTATCCGTCGACGGCGCTTTAGGTTTGACTGGATGTGGTAACCTGTCAAAGACTGGAGCCGGTTCAGTTTCACGTAGAGTTTCATTTGGGATATAAATATCTCTTGTTTCCTGGCCATGAAACCGTGAGGACACCGGCGGCGGTCTTGGTGTGGGCGGATTGCACGCATTAGTTGCAGCGGTGGTTGTGGAAATCAACTGTTGCATTTGCTCGGTGAGGGCGGCAAAACGAAAAAAAAAAAAAAAAAAAAAAAAAAAACGAAACGAAACGAAACGAAACGCGCGTTTGTGGCTTTAGTTTGTTCCTGGATTTCGCGCTGGACGTGTAATTGCTGGGTTTGGAATTGGTCGGAAACGGCGCCGATAATTTGATCGATCGTTTGTACCATAGGAACATTGTTGGTTATGGGCGCGGTGGCGGTGTCGAGTTGGTCCAGTGCGTCCCGTGCTTCAATTCGGAAATTTTGAACTTCGTTGGCGTTTGCGATGGCTAGACTGCTACGGTGATTATTTACTGAAGCTTGCGGTGGTTCAATATTGACAAAGGATTCGGAGGAATCGGTTCTGGCAACGGTTTGATGATTGTTATTTCCGGCTGCGGCACTTGGCGGCGGCATTTGCGGTGCGACTGGCGCGTTAGGGCAGTTTACAGCGGCGATGATGGGGTTTCGATCTAGCGGCCGCGGAGGTTGAGAATTGATCATCGCCGCGGTTGCGGGAATGAGCGGTGTTTGCGGTTGTGCCGTCCCGTCCAGCACAGGGGTACTGAAATTAGACAAGGGCGGATTATGGGGCGGGAGGCTTACCGCGGGTACCGCTGTCGATTGCGTAATATTTGACGGTCGCGGCAATAGCATTTGATCAAAACTTAGGGTCCGGCATGTGGCTGTGGCAGCGTTCGGAGAACTGGATCGCGACGGAAAGCGGGTGAAGTCCGGCAGTGTGTGGCTTACCCTTGGCATCTTTTTTCGCAGGGTATAATAACCTCTTTTGTACCCTTTGGCGCAACTGCGGGGAGATCGAATTTTGGACTCTTTAAGCGTGTTCGGATGCAACGCAATGGCGGGGAGAGGCAGCGTACAATCCAAACAGTCACCAGTGTTGTATTTGGCTCGGCGGCAGTTATTGATGAGAGTGAGGCAGGATTGGGATTCCGAGTTTGCGTCCTTAATGTTTGTGCTTCCCACACCCATGTTTACCCGATAACCTAATTACTGGTACTTAAACCCCAACACTAATTAACCCAACAATTAAAGAAAAACCCAATTTCTTTAATTGTCTCCCTTATTGCGCAATACCAAAGGCGAGAGAGTTTTCCTACTTTTTAATATTACGCAATAATGTACGAAACTTATGTGAACAAAAATGGAGACGGGCGAGACGAAAATAAAAACACTAAAAATCAACTCCCACGCACGGGCGAGAAAACGAGAGATGAAAAAGGCGTGGTGGGAGGCGGCGAGTATGTACTAGTGGTGGCCAACGGGGCGCACAACTAGTAAGTAAATACACAAAATTATAACGTTAATCAATAATAAGAGAGAGACCAGCGCACGTGTACCGACGTGTGCTACAGTAAGATGGCTACTAGTGGTCCGCGTTGCTCTCTCCACTTGCCACCTGCGGGCCTCTAACGCGCTTTGACAAAACGATAAAAATCGGCGGAAAACACACTACAACACAGGGTAATAGTATGGTTGAGAGATTTAACCAAACTATAATAAAGCAGCTGCGAAAGGTTGCAATTAAGGGTAGCAATAAATGGCCAAGGTACCTCAGGGCAGTGGTATTTGCATGTAATGCCACACCCCACACAGCAACAAAATGCCAATAAGATTCTACTATGTGGAATTTAGAGCTAAAACCTCATCGCTGCAATATGGCCTGGCACCAGACACACCTACTCTTCAGATAGGTCAAATAAGATGTATACCCCCTGACTATCTGATGTTTGTTGAGAGTGGACAAAGCAGCCACCTCAACTAGGAATTGTTGCAAAAACGAGAGCACCTTTCCCGCTGCTCGGTTGGCTCAGTTGGTTAGAGCATGCGGACAGTAGCTGGAAGGTCCTGGGTTCAAGACCCAGACCGAGCCTAACTTTTACTGAAGCCCCGAGTAGCGGGAAAAGGTTGCCTCAACACTGGTGGCCCTTGACGGTCCATCAAACTCGACGGCCGAGGGATGTTGAGAGTGGCCAAAGCAGCCACCTCAACTACGAATTGTTGCAAAAACGAGAGCGCCTTTCCCGCTGCTCGGTTGGCTCAGTTGGTTAGAGCGTGCAGACAGTAGCCACAAGGTCCTGGGTTCAAGACCCAGACCGAGCCTAACTTTTACTGAAGCCCCAAGTAGCGGGATAAGGTTGCCTCAACATGTTTACATTAAATTTCCTGGAAAATGTATTCATCTGAGGCTTCTGCTGATGGAATTACCTATGGTTACCAATACATATGGTAACAAAACCAAACGATCCAATTTCAGGACAAAATCTGATATGCTACAGTTTGGTCAGGTCAAGCTGATGAGGACCTCACCGAATTAGAGAGTGAGGAAGAGGATAATTCTGCACTCCTGGGAGAGGAAAGCTGCAAACAGGTTGATGACAAAGACACATTATTGTATTTTTCGATTGCCAACCCAGAGGCAGCTGAATCTGCGATGACAGCACCTTCTGTCATGCAGCTGAAATTGCAACCACAAGTTGCTACACAACTGCAGACTGGAATGTTGCCACTGCTGCCTGGCTTGCCTACATCCCAAGTGATACAAGCATCTATGGAGGTGAGTCAGTACTTGTCTAGTGTAGGAAGTCAGGCTCAGTCGGAAGAAATTCAGATTGCACAGGATGAGCAGAACATGTATAACCAGGCTTACACCAGTCAATACATGGATGCCGAAGGTGCAAAGAAGAAGGAGAAAGATCAGACAGCTGGGACACCTATCCATACTGTGGTGAAAACACCACAAGAGTTAGCGGCCCAGCTGGCTGAAGAAGAAAAGAAAATTCAAGTTTTAGCCTTGACCTGGGATGTAGAAGGTGCTCCGGGATACTATACTGCTGAGGCTATAAAAAATATGAAGGAAAACTTGAAAAAAACAACAAACAAAAGGCCGTCAGGAGAAGAAAAAGGTAGAAAAGGCAATTTCCCAGCCTGCAAAGGTTATGCAGCCGAAACCTGCCAAAACTTCTGCTCCAGTCTCAGCAATGATATCTGTGACCACCTTATCATCAACTACTCCTATGTCACAGACTGCCTCTACAGATATTTTATCTATGGCAATGAGTCAGTCCACACAATTTCTGTCAGGCTATGGACACCTCTGCTTCCAGATGGCATCGGCCCAAGGTGCAGGGAGCTCCTAGCAAGCCACAGGTTGTAGGACAAAAAATTCAAATCTTTACACCAGGAAAAATAAAGTCATTAACTCTGCTTACTGTTGACACAAATCAACAAACACCTGAAATGACAGTGGATTTACTGCAGGATGTATTGTTGGATTTTTGGCAAGTTACCAAGGATAAGAGTCCAATTTCTTTTGCTACACTGGAATTGGATAATTTTTTCTGTCATGAGCAGTTTGAAGATCCAGAGATTTGGCTCATGGTTAATAAAGTGGTGAGGACTATATACAAATTGTATCAGCCACAGTTTGATGTCCAAGGAATATTTTTGTACAACTCCTGGAATATTCTAGAGCCACTATGGGATAGGATCATTTGTGGAATTGTTCTTGAATGGCTCATGGAATATCGAGCGAGTGTAGTATTGGCACTGGTCAGATATTTATGTTTGATGATATTCCTTATGCTTGACTATGCGCCACTTACGGCTGAGTAGATTGGTAAATGATCAGTCTCAGCCGAAGTGTTCACAAATGTCATGCTGTCACAGGAATATCAAAGCGCCACTGCTTCAGATGTTTTCAAGACTGCCTATCACTTGGTGATGTATAATTACAGCCAGTCACAAGCAGTCAAACTGGTGGTCATGGAGCCATGGTTGGTGTAACCAACCAGGTCTCCACTGGCCTCAGTAGTAGTACTGGGCAAGCCTCCAGAACCGTTCAGAAACAAGAACAATGTATACATCATCCACAGGGTGCTAGGGGAGCTCGTGGAGGATGGGGAAAGGGTGCCCAACCAGAACAGTTTTATTTTAACAATCCGAACAGGAGTAGAGCTGGTTATGTTGGTGGCCGATGTATATACCGAGGACAACACCCTCATGGTGCATTCTGAGGTCGCAGAGGTCATCAACAAGGCCAGCAGCAGAGTGCTAGGCAACAACAGTAATTTTAACTGCAAAGATTTTGTGTCTAATATTCTCTGTTCTTGACTCATATTCCTTTTATTCAAAAAACACAAAAACATAACAAAATCACAAAAATCCAAAAACATTACAAAATACAAAAATACAAAAATATTATTTAAATTTTTGGTTGTGTTGTTGTCTCAAAATTTCATCTTTTGGCCAAGCTCATCGTTTGAGTCTACATTTTTGGTTCAAATTATTTAACTTATTTTTGCATTTATTATTGTTTTTCTCATATTAGATTCTCATCATTTTGCCTCGTAAATTTTTTCTTCTTATTTCGATGCCCTGTACATTTTATTCTTTTGTCGTTTTTGTGCCTTGTATTTTGAAATTTTTGCTCAATATTTTCGCTCATGCTATTTTTGTAAATACTCATTTGTCACATAGTATTTTAATTTTTTCGTACAAAAAAATGATGGTGAACCAAACGGGTGAGGAGCGGACAAAAGTAGCCCATTACTGCAAAGATTGGGACACTGCTACCAAAGACACTCCGCATTGCTCAATGGGACAAGATGATCAATTGTGCCTAAGGTACCTAAGGGCCTCAAGGCATGCTGGCGAAGCCAGGGAAAGTCAAGCCGATGCAGAGTCCTCGATCCATCAGACCCTGGATCAGTGATCGATTGTGCCGCAGCATCTCAGTGGACAGACCTGGGTAACCTTGTAAAAAGACTTGACATTAGAGGTTGTCATGACCCCTACACCCTTCTGAGTCAGGTCATGACGATTAAGACTGGCACACCCTTCAGAGTCGGATCATAATCTTTTCATGAAGTTGGAATCCACTTGTAGGTCACACCATAAAAGGTAAAAGTCCTGCTCAGTGTTTCCTTCTTCACCTCCCGTTGGTCCGTATCAAGGCCTGAGGAATGTTGGGGATGTACTTATGGTAGTAGCAATGGCACATCCATAGAAAATTGGTGAATCGACAAAGTCACGATTCGATCAAAAAGATGAATTTTTATCATTCTCCTAATTTCAGTGTGTCGTGGGCAAGTCGCCTCCGTCTTCTATAATTGTTCTTTTACGCCCAATAAAGGGGAGCCTTGACAGCCAGACATACATTTACATAATAATATTATATTATTATATTTAATTATTTTATTATTATTTTATCACTTGCGCAATGAGTGGAAGTGGGAGCCATATTACACAAGATCCAATGCCAAGGTAAAGCCCCAGCTTCTTTGGATTTTATTGTAGTGAGTTCTTTGTATTTGTGTGAACCTTTAGGAGGCATCTGGGGAGACCCTGAGTGCCCTTCGATTGCAAGAGTTAGAGTTTCCAGTTACTTACTAGTGACTGAAGGTTGTGTTTATTTCTGCTTAAGAACTGATGCACTGTGTTTAGTTGATTGCTAATAGGAAGCTCCTTTGAGTGACCTACAGTAGTCAGTTGGATACAAGCCAATAGTATCTTGAGTTAAAAAAAACAAAAGTAGCGTAAAAGTAAAAAAGTAAAAAACAAAGACCTGAAAAAGTAAAAAGTGAAAAACAAAGACCTGAAAAACTTATACGAAATGTAGCACAAAATGAGAATATTCAAAGAAATAAATCGATAAAGGAAAAAAGAAACAAAAAACATCCATATTGATATGTTAATGAAGAACAAACCAGAATAAAGGCTATAAGGTCGTGAAAATACATGCTATAGAGCCATAATATCAGAAATCTGGTGATTGATGCCAAATGTATGACAACCAGCATCCCCCAGATTGAAAAGGAGGACCAAATGGGCCATGTGCCAAAACGTCTATCCCGCGGATTCTCAATTTTTCCATTCTAAGATAATTGTTTTGAAAATTCGTTATTTTGAGAATCTGTTTTGATACTTCGCTGTTTTGAGAATGTTGTGTTTGACTGAATAGGGGTGAAACGAGTCCATTCGTGCAAAACCCACTGCAACTGCAGCACAAAGCATGTGAAATTTAGATGATGTGTGCATTTACTCAGATGGACAGAGAACTCTTTACTATATGAACAGTCAGATGCTCCACAACAACACAATCAATACAAGAGAAATGTTTACGAAATTAACAAACGGAAAAATTTGGATTTAAAAAGAAAGACACGGAGCATTCATCAATGTTGCAGAATTTCACGTGGATGGAGTTTCTTTGCAGCAGAGACGAAGCCATTCAAGCATCACACTTTCTTTAGGCAAATTCTCGTCACAAGAAATCAATAATCTTTTTCGCCTACACAAACGTTTCATTGGCTCATGTCATAGCAATAAACTGTATAGATTTGTACAAACCCATAATTGATGTAAATTTGGCAAATTTTCCACAACGTAGGTCAGATCATCAGTTGCAGAATAGCCACTGTAATCACGTAATTGCAAATATTGCAGGTTGGGTGCTTTGAGCGCCAATTTTCGCATTAGTTTGCTATTCATGAAGTCGACGGAAAAATAACGTAAATTTGGACATTGATTCAAGATAAGGTCGAACAATGCTGGAGAACTGTGTTCATTATTATATAAATCTAAACCTTCCAACGAAGACGTGAAACGCATCATTTTCAAAGCTCCGGCGTCCAGTGCTGACCAGCGCAACCTAAAGAAAATTCAATAATTGAATTCATTTATCAAAGGAAAAACGAGTTCATCAACACATATAGCTGGTGCGGCTGGGTGAGCAAAAAAACAAAAAAAAGTTCTACAAGACTGTTTTTCATACAAAATATGCACAAAAATCATCAAAAAAGTTGTCTTGAAAAAAGTTCAGGGGGCTGTTTGATGATTTTTTTCGGCCAGGGGGGTGACCAGGGTCTCAGGTATGGGGGCTCCCCTACCCCCAGGTACATGTATATTTGACGTACATGTGCATGGTACCAGTTTCAGGCGGGGGATAAATCTCAAAATCGTTGGGTGGCAAATTGTTTTCTTAATTTTTTTAAAAGTAAACTTTATTTAGGATACCAACATGATGTTCAGTTATTTCTACTGACTAGGATTTTTAATGTTCAGTGTGAATATCAATTTTTCAATAATGAAGCGAAGAAATGCTGCCAAGAATCCACTCATACTCTCACACAGGGTATGGACAGGCTATGGATTTACCTACCCTAAAAAATTTGGAAGTAGTGTACTATAGGCCACAAATTTGCCAAGTAAAATGCAGCAAACATTTTGAAAAGATTAGATTACAAAAAAAGATCAATTCAAAACACAGTTAACGATTAATGTCAGCAAAGAACTTTGTTGAGGGATTATTGATACAAAAGGCAATAAAATTTCATCTTAAGGTAAAAACCTGATTCCTGGAAAAAAATTACTAAACAACCAATTTTGATCACTTTTTATACCCTGGAACCCCTGACCGTGTGCAAGTATGCAACCACTGATTTTACAGCTGAACACTGGTTGGCCAGAATTGACTGACAGTGAATCCCAGACCTAAAGCCCAGCCCGGGGATAACACCTGGGCTCTGCGCTTCCTAGGCGCACGTGTTCTGTTTAATATCCCGCCTGAAAAACCATTCTACAAAACAAATGAAAAATCAAAATATATCGAATATTTTAATAACTGTCGTGTTTCATGTTTTTTATCTAGTTTTTATAATCATGACTGGCACATGTAAAATAATGAAATTTGGATCCACTCGAAAACGATCAAATGTAAAATGTTTCTTCAACTTCATAACATTATGTTGGTTATTATTGAATGAAAACTAATCCAAACCATAGATGCACATAGGGAGTAGAGCAGGTAAACTATCCTGCCTGAGATCCAGGGCACCCTCCCTAGTCCGAAAAAATCGTCATACACTCTTATCTGAACTTTTTCGATGTTTTTTGTGCATATTCTGTACAAAAAACAAGCTTGTATAACTTTTTTATTTTAATGCTTGCTCAGCCCGCACCCACTGGATAAAAAACCCTAGAAAATTCTTGCCGTGCATCTCTGATTGTAACTATGAGTTTATTCCAAACTTTTGCCCATTAAGTAACTTTAAACATTCACTCCTATTGATATCATCAGCAAATTTGGAACTTACAGTTTTAGTTTCCTTAATTCGGCGATCTTTCGAAAATCATAATCATGGAGGTCTAAGTCGAAGTACTTCACCTTCACCATTTTCGATAATTCATTGTAAATAAACGATCCTAGTTCATCATACAAATCACAGTAAATTGTGAAAATTTCAATTTGATCGTAAAGGGGAAATTCGTCGAAAAGGATGCGAAAAAATGCCAAGTCACTATAGAATGCTTCCAAAGAAAGTTCTTTCAACCGAGGACTACGAGATAATAAAAAGGCAACGAATTTCGCGTGACTTTCGAATTGTTCACAGTGAACATGAATATTTTCCAATGAAACGAAATATAAATCCTTTTTAATTCTGTGATAAGGTAAATCGGAATCTTCGTCGCAAATGTATAAAGACAAACTTTTCAATTTTGGCAACCTCATAAACTTTTCAATCAGTTTCAGGTTATTAAGTGATATGTTAGTAATATTCAAACTTTCTAAATTGAAATTAACATCGAGCAATGAGAACAGTTGTTTGTATTGTGGAATGTTCATTCTTCCATAAATCGTCAGTGTAAAATGAGTCAAATTTCGGCACAATGATAAATTAATCCATAAATCGTTGCTGTAATTAATTTCCAATCTCATTAAGGCGGAATGGCCAATAATAACTTTATTTATCCTCTGTCGTAATCCATTGTCCAATAATCGATATTCACTTATATCCGCACTAAGTTGCAGCAAATTACGAGAATTTTCCACAAAACTCAGCACATTTTTCCCATTGAATTTTTCAAGAAAACATGATTTGATTTCCAAACACGTCAGTTTTCGTAAACTTGGAAGAAAAATAAGGAAATTGTTCATAAAATGCTCAAATGTAAATGCATCAAGCACAAAAGACATCACGTTGTAAAAATTTTTTAAATGATGCAGACCCGAGCAATATCTTTGAATTTTGTCCATTACGTTCATCCAAGAAACAGTAAAGATTCGACCTAAATCGACGTATCTCAACCGATGCAATTCCGATTGGACGCAACTTTTGAAATTTCGATTTATTCTCTCCGCCATGCATAATTCTTCGAAGTTGAAATATTTTAGGATCTCCGTAATTATGAGGACGTCATCCATATTGATGAAGTTTTCGATAAAAATTGTAACTGTCTGAACAAAAAAAAAGAATTTTCTTTGCAGATGAGAATGACATGCACATAGAAAGTTCGGTGATAGAGCCTCATACCTGAGACCCTGGACATCCCTGGCCCGAAAATATCATTAGACACCTCATCCTGAACTTTTTCCAATACAAGGCTTTTTTGATGACTTTTATGCATATTGTTTTTTGAAAAACACGCTTGCAGAAATTTTTTTTGTGTTTTCGCTCATTGATCCCCAACCAACCGATCTCTTGGATAAAAAGCCCCTAAGATCCTCCCCTCCAGGAAATTTTTGCCATGTATATCAGATGAAACAGACGGATAGCAACGTTCCAGGCACTGGTGCCATAGCATCTAGTACTGGCTGCTGCTAGATGTTCTTTTCACAGATACTAGAATTTCCGTGAAAGATGTTTCAATAGGTCAAAAAAAATCAAATCTTGTCCAAACAATATTGGCTGTTGATCAAAGGCAATAAATTGCACGATTTTCTGAACTAAAACTTGTCAACTATCATGGTCAACTTCCTAAACTTCCTGTCTTTTTTTGAGTGAAAACTGGTCAGTTCAGTCAAATTGAGCTGATTACATTTGAAAGCATAAGCAACGATAGATTTGGTATGAACACATAGTGATTCCAAAAAATTGCAGGAAGGTGATAAATCCAATTTCCACAAAATTGGGGTTATCACTAACTTTAAGGTACTTGCATATTTCTTTCATATGTAAAAAGGTTTATATTTATATACACAGGCATGTAGCCAGGAATTTTTTTCGGAGAGGGACAAACATTTTTCCCTTAATTTACTGTAAAATTGGCATTTCTGAATTGACTTTTTCCTGGAGAAAACAAAAACCAAAGGTTTGCCTTTTTTAACACCCAAAACATTCAGGGGGCCATGGTCCCCAATCCCTCCTGCCTACAGACCTGTATATGAAACTGCAAAAATTTAAAAATAAAATATGAAATTTCGTCACATTTGGTCAGATTGTCAACTTTGAATAACTATGTATAATGTTAAAACAATAAAAAGTGGATTTATTACGTTTCTGCATTGTCTGACGATTTTCTTCTTAACTTGGGACCAAAGGTCAGAATTTTTTTTGTAATTTTACAGTCTGAAACTCTAGAAAATGAATCACTGCAACAATTATTCCTCAATAAAAACTCTAAATTTACAGTCTAGAAAGATATTTTCAACCTAAAGTCGAAAAATTTACATTGGAAAAGTTTAAAAGGTCTCAGGGCCCGACATAACTGTAAGAGATCCATGTAGCTGCCGGAGAATACATAAAAACATTGGGGTAGTGGTTCTGAAATTCTGAAAGTTTTTAGGGAGAGCCATGAAATCCCAAAAAACTGAAAATTTTCTCAAAGGGGGCCAAAATAGCCACTCTTTGCCGAATTTTTTCTGGTTAGGGGTAGGCTTTTTTTAGTCATTTTAGGAGCCTGGACTCCTAAAAGTTAGGAAATGGTTCCTAAAATTTTAAATCAGGGAGCAAAAATGGCGCCTAAAATTTTGACTTATTCATTTATATTAGTTATATTTATGTAGTAGTTATTTTTATTCAATTTTAGAAAGTGTTTTACAGGCTCTGAAATCAGAAAACATCGAAAATTTTCCGGTGCTTTGTGCTGGATCTCACTTTATAATTTTTCAAATTAGTCTATTCACGGTTTTTCTACAAATCAAGCTTTCTGGGGAAAAAATCCTCGAAAAAGGGCAAAAATATAGGGGTTCAACATCGAAAAAGATGAATTTTGGTACATTTAAGAGATCAAAATCTTAATTTTTTTATTTTTTTGTAACATTTCAAATATGGAGTGAAGTTTGAATTCATGATCATAATGGAGGCAATTTTCATGAATTTCAAGTTTAATTTGAATTTTTCACACTTAAGAAAAACGATTTTTCTGAAAATTTTAAACGAGTCTAGTAGAGAAATGATTTAAATTAATACGAAAATTTTGAATATTTTGATGGAGATGAGAAACACGCTCACAATGCCCCGTACAACACCCAAAAATCACAACAGTCAGCAGC
>CAWUHX010000534.1:0-78435 GCA_963922205.1 Romanomermis culicivorax
GATAGAAGAGAAGAAGAAGATAGAAGAGAAGAAGAAGATAGAAGAGAAGAAGAAGATAGAAGAGAAGAAGAAGATAGAAGAGAAGAAGATAGAAGAGAAGAAGAAGATAGAAGAGAAGAAGATAGAAGAAGAAGATAGAAGAGAAGAAGAAGATAGAAGAGAAGAAGATAGAAGAGAAGAAGAAAATAGAAGAGAAGAAGAAGATAGAAGAGAAGAAGGAGATAGAAGAGAACAAGAAGAGAAGAAAGAATAGAAAATAAAGAAATAAAATGAAAAAACTAAAATGAAAAGTAAGTACAGGTGAAGAAAAAATCACAAAAATGAAATAGGAAATAGAGCATGTCGAATTGTAGAAGAATTATTTGGGAGATTATGGTTATTTAAGATGACAACTTGTAATGTATCGTTTCATGAGCAAAAAAGAAAAAAGTAGATAAAAAAATGGCAGAAAGCAAAGACAAAAAAATGGAAACGTAAATCATACATAAACAAAAACATAAGCAACACACATACACAGAAAACGAAAGAAAAAAGAAATACAAAGAAAAAAATATAAGATGCAGAAGCAAAATATGAAAGAAGTGTTACGAGTATTACATCCTCGATTATTATTTGAGAATCGTTCAATCGTGGATTCGTTCATTTGAGAATGCGCTCACTTGGGAATCGCTCACATATGATCACTCGCTTGGGAATGGCTCACATGAGAATACCCCTCCAATAATCAGCCACAATTATAAAAAATTTCATTGGGGCATTCTGTTCCATGACTCAGTTTTTTGTGAACATTTTCACACTGAATGGCCCTAACGACTTTAAGAGCTGTTCAGGAATATGAGGCACAGCATTATCGTAAAACTGCTGAGAGTTTTGTCTCACAAATATAAATTTCAGCTTAAAAAACAGTAAAAAACATGAGTACATATTTGAATAACAAACAAGTATGTAATTTCACGAATATTGGTTATCCAAAAAATACAATGTGCATTTATCATGGTGCTATACTTTTGAAACATTAAATAAAGTGAAAATCATTCAAGGAAATACTTACAACTCTTGAGTAACAAGACTATGTGAAACATTGACCTACCCAACATAATTCGACCATTAACTCCTTTTCATGTATGAAATTGTCTCTCAAACGTGCCAAAACCGGCACCAGCATGGCGTAACGTTCGTTGTAAGCAGCAATTCGACCCCTACACATGTTACTGACCGCCCAAACAGCCGTGCGGCGCGATTCAGGCCTCGATCCGGCATGAAGGCCTGAACTTATGAAATGAAGAGATTCAATGTCAACAACCACAAACTCAAACAAGTAGCCCCTTTCCAAACAAAACAAGCGACTTTTTAGGTGACTTACGGGTTGAGTTAAGTGACTCACTCGTGCTGTATAATCAACTCACATATAGGAGCTGTCCACTCGTCCAAAAGTGATACCAACAGGTCCAGAAAGCCCATGTCCAGTAGAAAAGTACGGCAAGTTGCACAGTCACCAGCCACATTGCTCAATGTCCACATAGCCTGATCGCGAACATTCAAATCGCAGGTTTGCCGAATTAGCTCGATTAACTTGCACGTGGCGCCACATTTGTTCAATAAATGACTATCCTCGCTCGAACTATATGCCAGATTTGTCAATGTCCAAGTGACCTGAAGTATAAAATTCAAGTAATAAGGCAACTTTTCAAATATGGGTTCAAGTCTCACTTTTGGTCATCGCCCTGCATGCACGTGGAAGGTTTGGGGGGGGGGGTTTGACCACCAGCAGATTTTACCACCCATTTTTTTACCATTTACAAAGGAAAACGAGCAAAGAGAAGAGAAAGTTGTGATAAAAATGGAAATGACGCTGTAGTTTAACAATTTTTCTAAACAAAGCATACTTGATTCTAAAGAAGTAACATATAAACTTTAAGAAGTGCTGTCTGAGCAAATAATTTCACATATCTGACCAATATAGGTTGAAGGATATACTGCTTGGATGTTAGGAGACCTTTCTTTTCATTATCAAGAACGAAAAAAAAATTTCTATCCCACTCCATGTCCTGGTTGACCTCCAGAATTTATATGCTGTGTATGTATGGTCATCATCCCTGATTTGGAAACTTTAAGGGAGTAATCAGAAACTGGTAACTTGTGCAAAACTGTAGTCTCAAATGGCAGAGCAACACAGCATATGATCTATTCAAAAAACGGAAGGATGCAGTATTTAAGAAATTCTATCTTCACTGATTAAATTGTGGGGGATGGACATAGTCTATCTCATGGTTGCCACGAAATAGCCAAAGTCAACGCATTTTGTGTCGACGACGCTTATTTGCATAGACGTCCTGCATAAAAGGCTCAGTCCTTTATGCTTTTGGTCATTGTGTGTTTATTCTTATCTTGTGAAGGAAAATCGGCGGGCCTGACTGGCCAGTTATTATTGATTTGTATTTGTGGAGTTTTTCGCCCAATTACAACGTCCAATGCCTGGACATTTATTATTATTCTCACAGCAGAGGGAACGCAGGTTAGACCCCGGATTTCTGGAGAGCCACCCTGCATGCAAGTCTACATTTACAACTCAATTCTCGGCCTGACTTCTCGTTTTTCCCGGTTGATTGGAAGTTACCTGAGCTCAGAGTGTTATCAGATCATCTACAGTTCTTTAGAACGAAAGCAGCTGATGCTTTGTTGAAATTGGGATTGACCGAACTGTTGCAAACTATTTCTACCTAAGGTTTCGGCCTGATTAGGTGAATTAGTGAGTGACTAATTGGGTCTCTTTCAATTCTATTCTATATTTCTTTATTTACACCAAGTCCCGTTTCGACAAAATGTCCTTGAATATGATTTTTTTCGTGACCATCGCCTACAGTGGGGGGTCAACCATAAAAGTAGGCTCAGCTTGAAAAGATTTTTCCAGAATAAAAACTGAGTAAAAAACGCTAAATTTCTTAGCATAATAAAGCCAAAATTGTCGAAACACCATGAACATTCACTATACACTGGGATACAACCAAATCGAGTCCAAAAAGTAAGAAAAACGCGCAAACGGTTTTTGAGATCGCCTGCACATTTTTGCGACTACGATATGCTTAGTAACTTTCGGTTGCTTATTCATTTTCCTACAAAATGGTGTTGACGAATTTGAGTTTACAGGACCTCATTAAGACACGATTTCACTCGATTCACCTATGATGAGTCGAAAATCAATAATATTCCCTAGGGTCAAAATTTTACAGGCCAACCTGAATTTTAACAAGCCAAAACTAAAAAGTTTGCAAACGAATGTGGGAGTACTTAAACATTGCTTTTTTCAACAAATTTACTCAAAACCACTGTGTAAAATCATAGTGGAATCCCACACAACAGATCAATCCTTTTGAGTACATTCTCAATCAAACACAGAATAACAAGGCTCACTTATCAGACCAGTCCTTATTCAAATCAATCATCAGGGTAATTTTTTGCAAAAGCCAGGTTGCAGTGTGCAACTTGGAAAAAAAAAATTTTGCTGCGCAGATAAGTTTTTAATTGCTCACTCTGATAATGATGAATTCGCTCAGTTTAATCAGAAAAAAGGATTAAAAGTTACTTCCCTTGTATTTCATTCGCGTCATTTCCAGACTTTTAAAACTGAATTTCCTGAGTTTGGGAGGAAAAATCAAAAGGCTACCTAAAGTAACTTGTCCGGCGCCTTAACGCTGAAAAATTTTGATTTTGAAGCCTAAAACATCAGGAAATTAATTTTTTCAGAACATCTTCTGCAACTACCGATGATTGATCGTGATGTTTTCACTATTTGGTTGGCAATAGTGAGCCAATTATTTACCAATCATAATTATTTACGATTGTTTTCAAACGTATAAAGCATAAAAACGCGCGATAGGTATTTTACTTCGGACTTGGATATCATAATTAATGCCGGCGCTTAGCACGGAAGAAATTTTTGGATTTTGATATTCTGCAGCATTGGAAAATGAATATTTTAAATATCTATTTCCTGCATGAAAGGTCTAATTTTTCAGTGAATTCAATGTGCTTTCACTCGGGCAAACTAAAATCTAAATACTAGACAAGCAACAATTAATTTGGATGGCTTCTTCAGACAGAAGAAACTCTGTCATTTCCTCATGCTGATGATGTTTTAATCATTTTCCAAATGCAAAAAGTTATGTTAACGAAAGCCGAAAATTTTAAAGGACCACAAAACGATTTTGAGAAAATAATCTGGAAAAATCTAGCTTCAAATACGTGAAAAAACGATACAAGGTTGGACATCATCCATAACATGCTGATGTTTAAAAGCTATGAGCATAAACTAGGCCGACATTTTCCAACCGCCAAACAGAAATGATATCAAGAATCATAAACGATTCGAAATCCGGCGCGAAGCCCCGAAAAATTTTTGTTTTTTTAAACGCATAAAAATTCATTTCCGGACAGGGATCTCACATAATCAAAAAGGTCCTGAGGCGCTAATTTTCGCAAGTCAATTTGGCTTGTGCCGCTAAATTTTTAGGAGCCAACCAGGATTTTTAGGAGCCATAACTCCTAATTGGCCTAAAAAGCCTGCTCGAAATATCACAGCTAAGAAAAGACCTGACTGAAGCCAAATGCAAAAACCTGCATATAGTGCATGCAAAAGACCTTGCACTATATGCAGGTATGGGAAACATTTCTCTTCTATCTTCTTCTTCTCTTCTATCTTCTTCTTCTCTTCTATCTTCTTCTTCTCTTCTATCTTCTTCTTCTCTTCTATCTTCATATATTTCTGGGAGATTCTACCTTCTGCTCTATTGACTATGATAAGTTGAAAATTAATAATATCTGAAAAAGAGACATTGTGAGTAGTTTTACATGCTGAGTATCTTGACAGCATTCATTCGCATTCAGTCCTCCAAAGTTTATAATTTTTACAGTTTTTGGCATTTTTTGGTCTGTACATGTGTATCGAAATGTGTATCAAAATATCACAGCTAAGAAAAGACGTGACTCTGAAGCCTAATGTTCATTTCACGCTGAAAACCATGCTCTATACGCAGGTATGAAAAACATTTTCTAATCCTTTACTTTACACTTTTTATTCTGTTTTACTGTGTCAAAATGGAAGTCAAAGTAAACCGAAAAAATCTTATGGGGCTTTTTTGGGCACTTTCCCATAGCATGCCACAGAATTTTTTTCTTGATTTCTGTAGCCACTAATGTCTGACATATTGTGTTAAAATTTCAATCAAATTAATGTACCATTTTGGGAGCTGTAGGTGTGCTGCATATTCTGAAAGTTGCTACAAAGCTGCTGATTACTTCACGAAATATGCCATCAAAGAGATGCAAGAAAAATTGAAAACGTTCAGATTAGACGATTAAAAAGAAAAGATGTGGGTCGAATCACTGGTAAAATTTCATCGATCGATTTACAATGATTGCCTCAGAGATGCAACAAAAACTTCTCTCCTCAGTAATTTGACCGGAAAAAAATCGAAACTGTGCGTTTAATGTTACAAAATAAATGTCGACTGTTTGACTCCGGTCCATGTTGCTGTGAGTGCCCTACAGTTGAAGGCACCCTGTTTCACACCTCGTGACGTTAGCCAGACGGAAATAAAGCAAATGATAGTAGATTGCAGTACCTTTGCAATGCTGCTAAGGGCATCCAAATAACTCTTGCCGTTTTCCTGTAAATGAATTTCAAATAATCCCTCGATTTTTTAAATTTATTGAAAATTTGTCTGATGTTTCGATTTTTCATTTGAAGTATTTCGTTCAGTAACCACCAAACCCAGAACAATGAAAATTTAGCAGGACTTCGAGCCACATTTTTTCTTATAATTTATTGGGTAAAGACGCATCCTGTGTTCTTAGAAGTTTATTGATCAGACATTTATCCAGATTCAAAAACACATTTGAATGCAGTGTATGCAAATGTTTACAGCTGCCAAAACGGTGCGCGATGATGGGATGTTAATTTCGCAGCTTTTGTAGGAATGTATGAACTAAAGAATAAAAAGGTGAATTTACTCGGCATCATACTTGAAGGTGCTTCGGAGCACCCATAAACGGGATTTTTCTTTTTTTCGCTTATCATTTTCGACAGTTTAAACTTTTTGCAGAGTGTTAAATGTTCGTTTGTGAAACAGTTAGCACATGAAACTATAGTCTGTTATAGTCTGTTTTTCTTGAAATGCTTCTAAATGATGAAAGTGGAAAGCAAGTAGTATTTCAGATTTTCACGCTTTGCTGATAATCAATGCATCGTATTGGAATGAAAATTTGTGAGCATAATGACCTAACCCTTAGGGATTTTTCAATGTGTCACTTTTGTATTTGGAAGCATTTTATAAAAAACAGACTATAGTTATTTGATATAGTACAGATAATAAATGTATCACATGTACTAGACAAGGACCACCTGGAAAATGCAGTGACTTCCAAGTGATTTATATGAGTTTGCCTTCTTCAGAGCTGTGTAACTCCTCAAACAGAACAAAAATTTTGATGAAAATTCTACCAATACAGTAAGAATCCATAAGCTATAAAATAAGGAAATAATGAAATTCTGCGACATCCGATGGGAAGATGTTCAGGAGTGCCCATAAACAAAATTTTTCTGATTTTGACGGCTCATTTTTGACTCCTTAAACTCTTATAGAAAGTGTAATGTGCAATAATTTACAGAAAATATTACATCAAAAGACAGCTTATTCTCTCTCGTGTAACACCTATATTCATTTATCGAATGAGATCAATCCGATTCTGGAATATCGCTTGGCTAGAAGACTACTAAAAAATGACAAAAAACAATTTTTAATTTTTTGCATACTGTTGCGGTATGAATTTTCGTTTTCAAGCAAAATGAATGATACCATTAAATTCAACATATCTCATTTTGAGATATGATTAATTTTCAACTTATCGTAGGGAAGGTAGAACTTCTAAGAAATCATGTCTTAAAAAACACAGAACTACGATAACCTTCATTCATCTTTTTGTTAGCGATTTTCGACTATTGATGACGTTTCTGGTAAATTTTTTCCCACAGAATTTATGCTATTGACTAACCGACTTTTTTCAAGTTTTTTAACGTGTAGGGTAAATACAGTGTGTATGTAGAGGACGGTCTAGAACAGTTCGGCGTCAGCTCGCTTCGGCGCAGGGCCGTTTCGGCGCCTGACATTATATAATTTCATATGCAAAAATAAACTAATAAAAAATTAGCATTACTTCCTCAGTCGCTTTTTGAGGCTGTTGTAGTTGTGTAAAAGGATTGTGTCTGACTACAGCCACCGTCCCATTATAGCCACCATAGTGTGTATAGGTATTCCACTACATCCACCAATCAAACAACCTGTGAGTATCTCACTATAGCTACTGTCTCACTACAGCCCCTAAAATTATCTGAAAAATAAAGGGTTAAAGCATCTTTTTTAACAATAAAAGAAACTGAAAATAGCACACAAAGGCACTACAAATTTGTTCGAAATGAACAATTTTGGAGTAGCTTCTTTTATTATCAAGCGCTTTATGAGGCAGCAAATACTGATCTATGAAACTCGTGTAGAATCTTTTTTTTTATTCAGGAAAAAGCCTCAGAAGAGGTCAAACATGGTACAGTTAGTCAATATTTCGAGCATCTTGGATGCCATAAAAATCAAGAGAATGAAGCACCAGCAGCACGTGTAAGGTCAACAATGGTGTCGTCCAAATCATCCATCCAAATCAAGGGCATGAAAATAACTGCATTTCAGTGGGTAAATCGAAATTAAAACTATCAGATCGGACCTTTAAACCCGCGAAAAATATAGGGACAGAGGTACAAAATCATTAGCAGCTTACCGAGAAACGATGAATGAAATTCCACGACGAGTATACGAAAGGCAAGATCATATCCTGCAACTCAAATGCCATCATATGATGGTATTCGGGCATCATTATATCGGTATGGTTCAAAACAGCTTTTGCCCATTACAAAAACACAGCAACTTGTTATGCTAATGCAAGTCTCAGAGATCAAAGCTCAATAAGGTCTAACTAAAAGATCCTAAATATGCTAATGACCCACGTTATGTCCCTGTTGACCACAACATAGCAGCAAGCAGAAGAGAATTTCGTCAAAATCATCAGGATAAGGCAACGGAAACATACTGGCTCTGAAATAACATTTTTTGAACGTTCGTATGGCTCTGTTTCATTTTGGGAGCAAATGGGGACTTCCTTCAAAAGTTGGCCGCAACTTTTGTAGGGGATCTCTTGCCAAATCTATCTACAGCTTGTCCCCATAGTCCATCCTATGACATGTAAACACCCCTAAAATCGTTGGTGGCCGTTGCGAGGCTGTTGGTGTAGTGAGACAGTCACTAAAAGCAGTTGATTATAGTGGTAGGCCTATTGATAGTTTGGTGGCTATAGCGAGACGGTGACTTTAGTGAGACGGGCCGGTTTGAAAGAGTATAAAGACAGAATGAAATTCACTACTAACAAGAGAAAGAAAAAACGGACGTAGGTAAAGAGCAGCAAAAATTAAAAAATGGTTGCAGAAAGCAGAAAAGGGAAAGGACGCCTTTTTACTGAAAATGCCGAAAGTGATGTGACAGAAAGCATATACGTGAAGTACAACAAATGAAAAATAGCCAATTATAGTCGTTTTCTTCAAATGCTATGTCACATAGCGCCGGGAGATTGTGAGCTTATTCAACTAGCCTTTCGCTATTTTTCAAATAAAAAATGTTAGTTAAAAGTTCGTGTTAACGATTTTAACGACAGCGCAAATTTTTCTCAATTTTCAATTTACATGCATTTTATACAAAACAGGCATTAGGTAAAGCAGTTATTTCCAGGCAAAACGAATTAGTTTATTAGAAAATGCCTCGATGGGGCAGGAAAAAAAATATACTTGCTTGAATAGTTGCCAAGCTAGAAAAAGGATTGAACTATATTTTTGAGAACTTGGGTTGGAGTTGGAAAAAATTCAATTTCGTTATATTGGATTTTCATTCTTTCTCAAAAAAAATTTTCTATGTCTGTGAAAAAGTATATTCTGCAGCATCGTGCATTTTGTCCTTCCCCTGGCATTAACTACAGCGAAATTTTTCTATATGAAAATTATATGCACATGATTTCAAATGTAAAGAAATGGTGAATCAATAGCTGTCTAACTCCCGGCCGATTCAGAACTCCTGCCTCTCACACTAGCTGAAAATAGTGAGGCAGGCATATCATAGTCATTTTCAGAACTATAAAGAAGCCTGAGGTTGGTTGCACCAACCCAACATGAGGATAATCTCAACATCGGTATTAAATTGCTGATCCTGAGTTTGGGCTAATCACAATGTCCAAATTATTCTCTTCCAGTGCACAAACAATACTCACTTCAGGATTAACTACCACTGAGGTGTAAGTTCGAGTTTGAGAATTGCAGACATTTTTATATTTACTTGCTTTAGAGATAAGAAAATTATGTGAAAATGTTAGTGCAACCTGACAGCTCAAGTTGGGGATAATCTCAGAATTGAGCTCGTTATAATCCTGATGACATTCGAATTGTACCGAACTGGAGATCAAACCGAGTCGCCTTTTTGTTCGAGATTATCTTGAGTTTGAGCTCAGACCCCTTTAGTGCAACTGAGCCTTGGTTACAGTCATTGGACACCGATCTGTAAATGTAAAGCATGCAAAAATGCTCCTGATTCAGCCGTGCTTATATTAGGGGTGTGCGCCAAATCCCGTACCTGGTTCTCCCCGACTCTACTCGCACTCCCACTGCAACAGTACGACTTTTTTGAAAGCAGGACCAGAGCGACAGAGACGGGTGAAATTGCTTCCCGTCTGCAATCCCACAAAAAGCGCTCTTTCTGCTAATTTCATTTTAAATCCAAAAACTGTGAATGATGCTATTTTGTCGGATAGTTAAATATAAGACAATAAATTTGTTTATAGCTTGTAATCAGTAGAACTTACAGAGTGAATTCTATACGACATGTTATATAAAATGAGTGAATTAAACATATCTTACACAATCGATTTAGTTCTAAGAAGACTTTATGCTATAGCTTTTTTCTAAAAAAGCTTAATGGAATTTTATGTGCCAGTTTCCCACAGTTGATTCCTGTTTTATTGAGACTAAATTTAGCAAAAAAGTTCAACGCAGTTAGAAGCATGTGTGAGGGAGGACATGGGGGTACAAACTACCCCAAAGGTTTTGAAACAGGAAAATTTGTCATGAAAAAAAAAATTTTTGTCAACTTTTTTTTGAATTTTTTGTCTCAAAAAACGCCAAAAAACCAAGGTCTAGCCCTGTACCCTATTAAAAATTTCGGAGATCCACATGTCTGGTTGTAAAGTGTGTTGATGCACTCAGCTGCAGAATATACTTTTTCACAGACATGGAAAATTTTTTTTGAGAAGGAATGAAAATCCAATATTACGAAAGTGAATTTTTTCCAACTCCAACCCAATTTCTCAAAAATATAGTTCAATCCTTTTTCTAGCTTGGCAACTATTCAAGCAAGTATATTCTTTCTTTCTGCCCCATCGAGGCATTTTCTAATAAACTAGTTCACCTCTTTTTAGTGGGCCTCAACCATGAATGAAAACCTTCATAGAAGCGCATTGAAGTTTTAAAGTCGGTCATCTTCACATCAAAGAAACAATAAAAAATCTTAAAGCTACGAATTTTCACTTTCGGTGAAGGTAAAAGATGTTTAAACCGCATAGAACTTATAACACGTTGTAAAACAGAGTGTAAAGTGACCATTTCCATTGAATTCCCCATAAACAAGAACCCCTCAAGCCAAAAAAAACTGGAGAAATACCTTTGTTTTAAATACACACAGAACAATTTTTTTGTGAGAAGTGATTGTGTCCACTGAATTCCGCATGGTCAGAAACCTCTCCCCTCAAAAATCGCAGAAATACATTTTAAATACACTCAATATAATTTTGTGTGTAAAGTGATCACATTCATTAAATTCCCCATGGTCGAAAACCCTTTCCACAAAAAAATCACGAAAATAGGCTTGATTACGCCCAAGATAATTTTTTTGTGTAAAGTGACACATCCATTGATTTCCGCAGCCGAGAACCCCTTTCACAAAAATTCACAAAAATAGGCTTGTTTACACCGGGAATAATTTTTTGCGTAAAGTGATCGCATCCATCAAATTCTTCGTATTCAAAAACCCATCCCCCAAAATAATTCCGAAAATACACTTGTTTACACCTGGGATAATTTTTTAAGTAAAGTGATCGCATTCATCAAATTCCCCGTAGTCGAAAACCCATTCCACCGAAAAATCACGAAAATACCCTTGTTTGCACCCGAGATAATTTTTCAAGTAGAGTGATGGCATTCATCAAATTCCGGATTGTCGAAAACACTTTTCGCCAAAAAATTACGAAAATACGCTTGTTTACACCCGAGATAATTTTGTGTGAAGTAATCGCTTCCATCAAAAAATCAGGAAAAAACGCTTGTTTACACCCGGTATAATTTTTTTTGTGTGAAGTGAACACACTCATTAAACTCTCCGCGGTCGAAAACCCCTTCTACAAAAAATTACGGAAATACGCTTGTTTACAACCGAGATAATCTTTTTGTGTAAAGTGACCGCATCTATTGAATTCCCCGCGGTCGAAAAGTCCTTCCTCTAAAAAATTGCGAAAATACGCTTGTTTACACCCAGAATCATTTTTCGTGTAAAGTGACCGCGTCCATCGAATTCCCAATGGTCGAAAACCCTTACAGCCCAAAAGTCCCTATAAGGCTTCCGGTTCAATTGAAACTACAAAAAATTAGTAGTGCATCATGCTGCAAAAAATTATTTTTTTGAAGCCGTATATATTATATAACAAAATTGTGGAATTTGGCGTTTCCCGGGACTTTGGACCACCATATAATTGAATTGACACCATATTCTAAAAAAATAAAAAATCGCATTTGAGATTGCACCCCCAAGCTGTTCAGGCCGAAGTATGAAGCTTGGATATGCCACACCCATTGCTGGGCATGGTGGAACTGGGTGGCCTCAAAAGGTGCGTTTTTTGCATGTTTTTGGGACCCCACCGAGCACCACTTGCAGATAGAAGCGAAATCACAAAAGGCACCCCATAGTTTACCCCTATACCC
Organism: Romanomermis culicivorax; assembly: GCA_963922205.1. Lineage (NCBI taxonomy): Eukaryota > Metazoa > Nematoda > Enoplea > Mermithida > Mermithidae > Romanomermis > Romanomermis culicivorax. The sequence continues at coordinate 12,113 of CAWUHX010000534.1, forward strand.
GATATTATGCAAAAAACCCGGAGGTTCTAGCTCTTACTGTTTTGGCCCTAGAGGGGGGGACATGAAATTTAGGGGCCAAGTATATTATAGGTTGACGCTATCGCGCCACCTATGATTATGATCGTGGATTCATTTTAAAGTTTTTCTGTCGTTTTCCGACAGCAAAAAGTGCAAAGAAAAATATAAGAGAAGGAATGAGATTGAAAAAATAGACAGTAGAGAAAATGGGGAAAATAATTGAACAAAAAAATGTCTGGCGATGACCAGGCATGCGCCGAAACGGCCGACTACCGAATGATACAAAGCATATCGTAATTGGTTAAGTATTTATTGAATTTGATTTAATTCAAAGTTGATAAATTTTTTTTGGCAAATTGAACTTCACAAAGTGCGCTTATTTTTTCAAGCCGAACTGCGAGTATCTAAATTACACTACTATGTAAGCTGTATTAATTTATACTTCAAATTGTAGCTGAGTGTGTTCTGAATCGTCCAACAATTCGACCAATCGCGGTATCAAATCGGTCATACCGTATGTTGACGCCGACAAATTTTGCGACAATTGCTTGCGGAAAAATTGTGCCGCTTCCAGCTGTATGTCAGGGTCGTTGCTGTACATCTTGACCCGCATGGAGTTCCATTGCTTAGACGGTGTCAAAGGTTGACCAGGGCTGTTGGTGGCAACGTAGACGGCAGACATGTTTTTCACTATATTAGACCTTAGAACAGGGACTAAATCTTTTAGGTGATCAGTATAAAATGCAAAGTGGTGTAAAGAGTAACCTTTTAAATATACCAACGGTCAACACCAATCAACCAACTGGAAAAACACCCTGAACGAATGTTTCTGAGGCATCAAGGCAAAAAAACATTGTCATGCGTGAAAATTTCATTAATTTTGTATGCAAAACTCATAAAGTTTTTTGAGTTTAAAATTTTTTAAATTTGTAGAAATTATACGAATTTTTATGCATAAAATTGTTGAACTGTAAAACTCTAAAGCCTTAATGTGTTCTTTAAATTTGAAATTTTTACAATTTGTGAAAATTTTACACATTTTTTTACGTAAAACTGTAAAGCCGTAGAACTCTTAAAATATTCGGATTTTTATACGGTTTTACATTTTTTATAAAAGTACAAATTTTTGTACATAAAACCGTAAAACTGTAAAAACCCTAAACTTTTTGAATTTCTTATAAGTAAAACCTATCGGTTTTACAGTTTCACTGCTTCAATTTCCTGTAGCACACAAGACATAAACCGACCATCCAATAAACCATAAAACTATTGAAATGAATTGGTATAAAAATTTTTGGGTTGACATAGCTAGATGGTCAGATGCAGCAAACAGTTGACATGTCAATTACAATCTTTTAAATTTTTAAAAAATAGTTCAGTGCGAAGATTTGTTACAACTTCCTCCACTGGCGTAGGAAGTCCCACAAAGATTGCACCCCTTGGGATCCTATATAGGAGCGGCGCATGCCTGCAGGCCTAAGGGTTACAAAAGCTAGTCGGAGGACCAATTCTGTCTAAATGGTCATAAAGGTCCTGATGTTCATAAAAGTCAGAAATCGGTCTGATTGATTTATCAAAAAGTGCAAGGGTCAATAGACAATGAAGCATTATTTTTGCTGGTTTGAGATGACCATACTCTACATCATGCAATGGTCAACAAAAAGTTGAACTCTTTACACTAAAAAATAGAATCGACAGAAGGAAACGCAATATGGATTTTTTGAAAAGGATTCACTTTTTCACACCGAAAATCATAAACCCTGAAGACTGCAAGTTTTATCAACTAATTCGGGGAATTTAAAAATTTTCAAGTAAGAAATTATTTTTTCATAAGTAATGTAAAACACGGTCAATGCATAAGCTGACCCTCCTAGAAATTGTAAAACTATAAAAAATGAGTGAAATTTTGGTAAGCCTGAATGACGATGCACAAAAGATGCTATCGAGCATTTTCCTCTGCCCGTAGACTTAATGTTGCGAATCCAAGTGACGGCCCAGACCTGGATTATGTGATGCGTTCTGCTGCGGTCTCTGAAGGCGATGCAGAGTCGTGCAATCGATGGTACAGTAGCTACCATCCAGTGTGCGAGAACCCTTACTCCTCTAGTAGACATAGAAGGGTTACTACAGTCGAAGCTTGAAACATAAGCTGAAGAGATGTATGCTGTTACTGTTATTTACTGTATATAACAGTATTACTGTAATCACGCAGGGTCCTTAACCACTAAAAGTTTTTATAGTTCAATGAGACCTCCTCCATAGTAAGAGGAAGTCGTCCAAGAATTGTCCTCTCTCGGTTGTGTGCAATAAAAGCGGCAAGACTGATCGGTGCAATTTGGTTAATTTACCGGGGACTATACAGGGTGAGCCAGAAAAAGGACGACCGGTGCTGACTTCCATAACTTTTGGACGGATAAAGCTTTTTTATTGCGAATGTTGCATTAGAATGCCCTGTTTATTTTTGATGTAAAGGCTAAATTTTATGCTCCTAGCTTCCATGGTTACCGTACAAACAGAAATTTAGTAAAAGTGGTCATTTTTCAAAAAGTAAAGATTGTGAAATCAAAGTAAAAGTTGTCCTATTGTGAGAAAGGTTTTGTAAAGCTTTTTACACACAATAATACTCTAAAAGTCACCCAGATTTGTAAGTTACACGTAATTTAAAGTCATTAACTCCTTGCTTCAATATGGGGCAAAATTTCACCAAAATCAAGAGCTTTTGTTTTGAAATTGGAAAAAAGCAAAATCAAAACGAAATCAATTCTGTCATTGACCAGATCGAAAAACGATTGAAATTATTGGTGAAACAGAATGTAGGACACACTAAAACGGTTCTCTTGTAGTTTCCAGCTGTTATACGGTTCTCATAATTTGATCTATTGTACTTTTCTGTTGTAAAACATGGTGATTTAGTCAATTTTTTCAATTTTTCAAAATTTGTTTGCAAAAAAACCGACGTTTAGTATTTTTGATTCTGGTCAGTCAATATATTAGCAATCTGGCTGAAACTTTGCAGTTTTTATGCCAGATGTTTGACCTATCGATAGCAGGAAACGCATTAAAAAGCTTTCCTCGTTTGAAAGCTAGGAAAGTCAGTACCGGTCGCCTTTTTTGGCTCACTCTGTATATTTTTTATTTTCAATTTTGTTGATAGAATTGTTGTGATCATGATCGGAAGCACTGCTCGAAGAATCTAAAGATAATAAATTGTTCTTTTTAATGACTACTTTCGAATTTTCAACATCTAACAATTGTTTTGAAATATTACGTAATTATTGCATCAATTTTGTCTTTGGAATTTAACCATCTCAAAACTTCCTGAAAATAAAGAATGCAGTTACTCAGTAACTACTATAGTGATTTTTCCTTAAAAATGGTCCTTGTTTTATCATTTTGGTTAAGCAATGAGTTTTTCTTTTACATATGTGGATCAATTCTAAATTTTCCACATCACTGTTGCTCAGGACCAACATTCCATACTCTAAAATATCATCATTTTTTACCGTCATGCAAGAAGTCTCCTGGATCATTGGGGGCTTTGTAACATAATATGTTGTACTGAGAAAACATCAACTTGAACTCAGGACGATTTATGCTTATATACACAAAAATGATGCTGATAAAATTGCTTTGCTCAATATTGATTCATAAAGCTTTTGTATCACTCAACACGATCGTACCTTTTTCATATTGGCCAGAAAGCAAGTACGGAAACACAGAATTTTCTAGCTTTTTTGTTTACAAAGAGTAAAAGGTCGGAGTAGGATTTTTTTGTAATAGTTGTCAAGTAATGTGACTCAAAAACATTGACAGTACTATTATGTATCCAGTCAAGTAATTTGAAACCTGCCAAAATATACAAAAGTTAGATAGATAGTAATACTCAATTGTTTATTTCATTTAATGCAAAAACTGCACTTCTCATTTCGCATTAAATGTCTAAGATCGTCTCACAATCAGGAGTTGTCAAAAGTCAGTCTTTCACAATGTCGCGAAACAAAAATGTCAACATAAAAAATGAAAAGATAACTTGTCAACAAATTTTAACCATGCAACATTTTTACCGACTGTAACTTTTGCTTAGGTTTTTGCTTTACTTTTGCTAAAATTTTCATAAAATTCATTCCGATTGCTTTATGGTTTACCAGATGGTTGGTTTTGGCCCTGCGTGCAGCATCATTTTGCAAACCTTTAGGGCAATGTAGCAAAACAGATGTAATCTATGAGTATGCTTTCAGTTTTTTACGTACAAAATTCTTTTTACAAATTAAAAAAAATTTAACCTAAAACGATTAAGGGTTATATGGTTTTACGTACAAAAATTTGTAAAATTTTCATGAAAATTTTTAAAGTTTACCTGATTTTTCATGCATAAAACTGTAAAGCCATTAAGTTTTTTGTGGAAAAATTTAAAAAAAATTGAGGGTTTTTATGGTTTTACTTCAAAAATTTTTAAAGTTTTACAGTGTTACACGATTTTTTATGAATAAGGCTGCTTTTACACATGTCAATGTTTTTTGGCTTCGCGCCAGCTGTTGCATTTTTATATATTGGAACAAGTGGTTCACCTGGTCATATTTTCAACATTGGAGTACGAGCAAAGCCGTACTTTCTACAGCCATGTGGAATTCTGCACGTTGGAGCCTGACCGTACTTTCTACAGCAATGTATAATTTCACACGCTTAAGTGTCGGGCATACTCTCTGCACTACCCTCTAAGGCACCAAGGGCTATATGAATTTGGATAGAATTTCACCCTCACCTATACTTTCTACACCATCTACTATAACCCCAAATGTTAAAAGCAGTACCTTTGAAGCCTATTCTTATACTGTGCCTATGTTTTGCATTCCATCCAGTGTAGTGAGGCGTTTTGGCGATGTTGTAAAACGTGTGTCAATTTTGAGAAAGATCGGCAAGTTCAATTAGAAAAGATCGTGCCAAGAATTCCGGGAGGCCTGGCTACGATAGCCGATGAAATGATGGAAGTTTCATTGTTGTTTTTTGTAGCCCTGGTGAGCGGTTGTGCATTTTTTGTGTGTGATACTTTTGAGTGGAGTGGCATTGTTTTGTATAATATAGTAAAGCAAAGATTGAACATGTGCTCTAGGTTAAGTCAAACTATTTGGAAAATAGTTTGAGTATTCAGGTACAACTCCTAGAAGGTAAGCTGGCGCATTTCCGAGTTTCAGCATACAAAAACCTTAAATGATTAAGGGACCTTCCTTGGATTGTTGACATAGCGCTCTAAACGAGCCCCTCAATCTCTTGCGTTTGATTATCATTGCGTGAAATCCCTCCAAAATTCGGAGTGTTCTGATCTACAGCCTTCTGCATGCTCATCTTCTACATTCCGTACCTTTCTTCAAAAGACGCATACTACAAATTGGCGACCGTACCAGTTTGTTTGAAGGTTGAGGGAAGGCAGGCCGAAATTTGCAAAAAATCGAAAATCCGAAAAACTACCACAATCGATCCTAAAAATGGAGGAAAATTGTTCACTTTGCTCTACCACTATGGGCTATGAAAAAGGCTTCTACAAAAAACTAGTGAGTTCTGAAGATAGAGAATTCTACTATTTTAAGGGTTTGCCTGACACACAGCAAACCTTAAATGCTAATCTACCATTCTCCAACGAAAGTGATAAAAATAATTTCGACTTTCTGCAAATTTCTATGCCATGAAAAGCAAGAAAAACGTTGCGATCTCTTTCGCCAAAAATTGTTGAGAATTTAATGCCGAACGTTAAATTAAACTTTCTAAAATCGAAACTGAAGGAAACTGATGCTAGAAAAATGTTCAATAATGACACATTGACATAATGCAAAAATGTGATGCTGAAATGATAAATTTTGCTGGCGACACCACTAACCGGTTAAGTGTAATTGTCACATTAGTGATGCAACAGTGAAAACTCCTTGAAGAGTATAAAACCCAAATCGAAGAGGTAAAGGCTCAGAAAAAAGAGTTGTTGAAACCAAAATTTCCTGAAACCAAAAATACCGCAAGAGCTATGAGCTCTTACACTCAGTCTCCAAAATCATCTAAAAATTGAAATACCACTAGCTAAAGAAAAAATCAAATCAGTTTTTGAGAATTCGATGATGAAGATGACAATATAGTTGTTCCAAGCCAAAATTTCAGCCAAAACTCTGCACAAAATTTGTCTAATACACAAATTCACTTTCCGTCTATTCCACTTTCTCAGGTGAATAGATCTTTCGGCCAAGATTAAACAAGGATCAAAACTATCTGTAAAAAGATAGTGCTGCAAAAATTGGATAATTTGACCCAAAATCAACAAGTTTTGAAATTCTTCATCACGCTTGATAATGAGTTTGGCCTTGATTCATCTGAATACGTAAAACTTCATAGTTTGCGTCACCTGACTTGGGATGGTGCTCTAAACACCATAAGAGATGTCTGATCCTTCGAGGAAGCAAAACAGATTTTGATGTGCATGAATGCTCCTAATTGCGACCAAGATACACTCCAATGTGAGCTACAGTCTATCACTCCTTTTGAAACCGAAGATCCATCAGCTTTCTTGAATCCAATTATCATGTAAGTACACCTGCAGTACTATGATGGAAGTGCTCAATATCGCCATAGAAAAGTTATCACAACTTTTCTTCAGAAAATGCTGGAAATTTACAGAGTATCAATTGATGCGATCAGTCTAGAAACGATCACTCACTTAGTGATAGCCATTGCAAAAGTTCAGAAAATTCATTGTGCTAATAAACAGATAAGTGTGAGAGTTGAACAACTTATACTGGTTAACAAACTCGAAAATCAATCCAAACAGGAACCATCCATTTTGAGGCTTCAACTTTCCAAAACACACCAATTGTATCACGATCTTAACTCCCAAATTTTTTTCATTAAATGAGAACCATGTGCAAACATTTTCTTCTCATTTCCAACGTTTTTTCTGAACAAATAGCCTTCAATCCCAGCAAATTTCAATTGCAGCGTTTTTTCCCGTAATACAGTATAGTGTGCGCAAGCGCGGTAATTGAACAAGCAATGTGTACTTCCTGTCATCTTTTTTTCGGTTACAAGCATTTGAGAAAAAACACACTATATTTATATTTTATATTTATTAACGAATTTGTGATAACCGACTGTCTATATATTTTAATCATAAAATTCATCAATGAGCGTAAAATGCTAGTATTGTAAAAACAGGCTAAATGCACTAATGCATGATCGTGTGTGAAACGAGTGATTGGAATGGGTTTTGATTTGTCACCAACTGATGCGAAAAGTCAGGACCAATCGAACAAGAAAATAACCTTCCCTGAGAAGCAGTGCAACTCGAGAAATGTATATTCTGACATAGAAAAGTGAGCGCCATAGATTTATCTTCCTCCAGTCTCACCCTATCTGAACTTTACACTTTCTGATATGTGCATGAAAAATTTGATATTGTGGTTAACAACTTTCCACTTTACACCTTCATTCTTTATAGCAAGATTTCCGAAACTTAGTTTCATTCTACAATTTTTGCAATTTGCTGAATGGTTGTATCATCCAAGTATTCCAATACTGATCAACTTGAAATCGAAAATATTGTATGATTATGAGGGGCGAAAGTGAAGTGACCACGTTGCAAGCATCGATGTTGGTGTCATCATTGGTCAACCCACCACCAATGTTCAAAAAATTGTTTAATAATCAAGATCGCTATATCAGGTATCAAAAAAGCAGCATTGCCAGGATGATCGATTTTTCTTTGCTGATGGTAAGTTCTGCACTGCTGTCAGAAGAATTCTAAAAATTAGAAACTCTGAGTTTCTCTTCCCCTGGGAAGATCCGTTGGTATAAATATTACAGTTGCGGCAACTTTGCCAGAAGATTTGCACCCTGGGATTCAAAAAGATTGTTGTTTCCATGCAAAACTAAATCACTATAATTAATCCAATTTTCTATGATATTTTTAGAATACAACATCAAAAGAATGGTTCGAATTTCTCAATTTGAACTTTGGTTCGAGAGGGTCTACACCCAGCTGCTAAACATCCTCCACAAACTGACTTACATCGAAAGCAGCAATCTGAAAAACGTGTTGGTGATGTACACAAAGCCAAACTTTCGAAGTCATGTTTTGGTCAGCTTCGATGTCAAAAAAAAATCACATCAACTATACATTCATAAGAAAACGAAATTGAACATACAAAACCAAAATGGGACTCACGTCCCTAGGTTTGTGCAATTAGGATTTCGGATGGTCCATATGATAATGTTTGATGCACTCGCAGCCATGCCTGAAGATTGGACTATGTTTTACGAATTCGTTCCCACACCGAAAATGTTGGTGATCAGTTTTGACCAATCCGATGATTGGAAATGTCTTAAAGACATGCATGGACGAGATTTCTATTCACCCGACACCCAACAAATGCACACCACTGTGCTAGCTCCTAGTATACAGGTCCATGTCTAGATCATACTAGAAAATATCGAACAATCCATCCAAAAGTGGGAATGAGCACGACTAATCAGTCTTTGCCCCGAAAATAAAAAATTGGAAGGAATCGTTTCTGATATGTTCACAATTGGTGTGGAATGCTTCATGCTGCATTTTCCGCAAGCAAACAATCGAATCGTCCTAGCAGGCAAACTGGTCAATCAAGTTATAATGTATCCAATCCTCAATGCCTACTGTCCGATCCTGATGTTTTTAGTGTATGGTTGCTATGGGTTTGTCAATAGCATATATGATAATATCTAAATCTTCCCTCACGATTTTCTACCACCCGAATGTATCCATACTGTCGCGCAAAACCTGTATGATAACACGAGTATCAAATTTGAAGGAGACGAAAAAGGGGCATTCAGCATCATAGACCCGACGCTATTGAAAAATCTACTCCATGCAATCATGAGAGACAAAATCTTGGCATTAAACAAAATTATCTTTTATGACTATGAGATACGGAATGTGCGTTTTTGCCTGTACAACCACTCGAACATAGATCACTCTACTAAAGCATTGGGGCAGAAAATGCATCTGTCAAAATTACTGATGTTGAAAGGAAAACAAAATACATCATTGGGAACTGACGACCATATAACTGAACTGTATGATGAAGTTAATCTTGGCACAGAAGTCATAGACAGAGCTTTACGCTCTAATGACATACCAAGCATTCATCATAAGATTGGTGCTCTGATGTTGATTTTGTTTTTGTCCGATATCGATCAAAACATGGTCACTTTTTACAAATTCAAATGTACCGATTTTAGTCTTTTCATAACTGATTCATTCCAGGCCTATGGCCCTCCCAAAAAGTGGCTGATGTACGACATAAAATCTGACAACCATATCTCGCAAACACTGGTCTTAGCACCACTATATTCGACAGAAAACCACAATGAATGGAGGAATGCAATCTGTGGTATGATGCGGATAGTTGTACATGTTGGTGCACTGCATTTTGAAACAGAATTGTGTACCATAATCGGAAACAAATTCCGAAACTTCTCGCTAAAAGCGAAGATATTGAAATCGACTTGATCTGCAAACAAAATTGGATAAAACACGATGGAATGTTCGAAGACAAATTAATCAAATGGGCAAACTGAATACCTCTAACCCAAAAAATCATAAGTGACAACAAACGACTGATATATTCGAATCCATATTTTTTCTGTCCTATAGTATTCTGAAACGGCAGCTTCCCTGTCTACAATGAAACTGAATTGGTGATGAAAAAGAAGTATAAGGAGAACCCTTATAACTATTTTTCATATAATTCACCAATTTTGGTGTCACGAAAACGCAATCATTTAATCTGCTTCCCACTGAATATTATCTTATTGATGAGTTTGAACCTCCATGTTTTTCCAGAAGCGATACTATTAGGCCAAACGTAAGCCCTAAGAAAATGCCAGAACAGATTTCGACCGAACTAAAATTCAATAAAGAAATGGCGATGGCTGTAGAATTGCTGATAAAAGACATCACGCAGGAACCTGAAGTTGTTAAAACTGAAAATCTGAGCGAAATGGATGTAATTCAACTCAAAGACAACATCGAAGACGTATCTGAAAACGATACTATAACTGAAACGCCGATGAAGCAAACGACAACTTCGATGACTCCACTATTGAAAAGCTTGTCCCATAAGCACCCAACACATCAATTGGGATAAAAAAGATGAATATAGAGCGAGAACCCCACTCCTCAAAACAGTATCATTAAAAGATATTTTGAAAGAAGAAGAGAGAGAATTCCCAATGATGCCTCGTGAATAATACTGATGAGGCATAACATACCGAAAATGCAAGAAACGGAAGTTTCTACACCTGTCAGCACTGACAGTAGGACTCAGATTCTCGAAACTAAAGATAATAGGCTATGTGATGAACACAGTGAACCAATTGGAGATATTCCTGCGTATCAATTTTTAAACTTCTACGAACGGTTCGGGATTATCTCGAGGCTAGTCCCAAAGATCCGAAGTACGTTCCACCCCTGAAAAAGCCTGAAAAAAATTTTTTTTGAGAAAGAATGAAAATCCAATATAACGAAACTGAATTTTTTCCTACATTAACCCAAGTGCTCAAAAATTTAGTTCGAGCCTTTTTCTAGCTTGGCAACTATCCAAGCAAGTATATTCTTCTTTTTTCTGCCCCATCGGGGCATTTTCTAATAAACTAGTCTATAATATACTTGGCCCTCTAAAACCTGACTAACCCCCCCCCCCCCCCAGAGCAAAAACGGTTGGTTACAGATAGAGACAGGAGGTTTTGCATAATATCCGTCATATGGGCAAACGTAGGGATGGCATAGGCCATTGGGACTCTATATTCAAATAGTGCTTGGTGGGGCGCCAGAAACATGCAAAAAACGGCCATTTTTAGGGCCCTCAGTTGCAGCAGGTTCCTCAATGGGTAAGTATCCCTGGACCTTGATAATTTTACCCATACATCTATCAAGTGTCCTCTCAAAACACTTTTTTTATTTTTTGAAAATATTGACATGGTCGAATTATATGAGTGACCAAAGTTAGAGAAAATCCCCTTTGTTTGGGTTCAAAAAAAATATTTTTTTGGTGAAAAGATATAGTGTTATCTGATTATCCTGAATGTAAACAAAGGTATTTCAATGGTCTTATTGGGGAAGGGCTCTTTGACTATTGGGAATTCAATGGACGCAAACACTTAACATGAAAATTTTCTTGGGTGTAAACAAGTGTATTTTTGTGATTTTTTTGTGAAAGGGGTTTTTGACCGTGGGGAATTTGATGAATATGATCACTTTACACAAAAAGTTATCCCCGGTGTGAACAAACATATTTTCATGATTTTTTGATGGAAGGAGTTGTAACGTTATCGGGGTTATTGTGAGGATGAGATGGGGAGTAGCAAAGCCTCAAGAGTGTGGGCTAGAAGGTGCGACAGGAGTCGCAGGCATTGGAATACTGTAGGTAGGAAATGCTGCTCATAACCTCCACCTTGTTCGCTGCAGAGCCTATCACACAGAGTGACTGCCTGTAGATGATGATGTAGGAGCACTACAAACCAATCGATATCAATAGCAGTTAAGCAACCTACAGTAAACAGTGATGCCCTCACAGTCACGCGCATACCAGGCAAACCTACGCTATCCAATCCTACTGTAGACACTATATCAAGATTCTTTGCCTTACGTCACTGAACTTTTTTTATTTTATTAAAAACATACGACCACGCCTACAAAGATTAGAATCTAAAGTTATGTGAAACTGTGACATCATATCCTTGTTTTTATGCCTTTTCTTTTATATATAAACGTTTGTTTTGTATGTAAAAATCACTTCACTTCACTTCACTTCACTTCACTTCACTTCACTTCACTTCACTTCACTACTTCACTAATAAATTTAGCTTACCTGCTTGCTTTTCTGCTCTTCAACAACATCGTAGGGTCGCCCTGTAAAACGTCGTTCGTTCCATCCGGATTTGCAGCTATTGGAAGCTGGAAAGAAACATATTTTCGTTGCGAGACTAAACTTTTCTTTTAAAATTACCTTAGCATTTTTCCTAAGCATTGCTATCACCATCCATCCTTTGACGTTTCCATTGGCATTTCTGAAGAAAACAGAATAACTCAAGAACGTTTTTAGTATTTAGTCCAATCTGCAGGTTGTTCAGGTACAGTAACCTGTATTTACCCTTAACCCAAAAATAGACAACCCTTACAAGTGGCGATTCGTGGCAGGACGTCGACTACAATCTTTGGATTCGAATTGACGTTGTAGAAGCCTGAAAATAAAGAAGAAATAAAGAAGCACGAAGGCCAACGATTTTAGTTGACAACTTACTTGGCGTTTCCAGAACTTGACGTTAACGTTTTTCGAACTTGGCGATTTTTGAAGAACGGCTGAAGAAGAAAATTCACTTTTTTCAATTTTTAATAACGTAATTGCCTGTGCTCGCCAGAATCCTACAGAATACCGACCAACTAGAAGTGGACGTCCATTATTTGAACGTGTGCCACCAGAAGAAAATTTAGAAGAAGAAGATTTACAAATTTTGGCAAATCAAGAAGATCACGTTTTAGCTGAAAATAGAGACGTAATGGCTATGCAAGAAATCAACAATTTGCTACGAAATACAGTGGCTCGAGTCACAGAACTGTATGAAACCCGCCCGACAATCCCCACCGGTCTAGGCGATTTATCCCCATTTGTTGGCGACCCGAACGATTTAAATTGGTCAGAATGGGAGAGAAAATTTTCGAGATTAGCAATTTTGGCAGGTGCTACAACCCTAAGCAGAAAAACAGCTCTGTTAGCAAATTATTTACGAGGTGCGGCACTCAATTATTTTGGAGAACTAGAAGCAAGACAACCCCCTTTGGCTGACTGGGATGCATGGACTGGCGCTTACTTAGCAAAGTTTCCCGACAATCACCAAATTGATGTCAAATATGAACAGCTGGTCGCCAGAATGCAGTCGCTGGGAGAACCCGTCGCTGTTTTCGCTGCTGACGTCCGTCGGTTAGCCAAATGAGCTTTTCCAACCTGGAATGGAGCCGGAGAACCTGATATAATTATTAAAAATCATTTTATAAATCAATTAATACCTGACATTCGTCGTTGGGTCCTAAACGCCGAGCCCGACTCATTTGAGGCCGCTGTTGCTGAAGCTGAAAAACAAGAATGACGGGAAAAACAATATCACAGTGAAAATAACCCTTCATTTCAAGTTTTGGCGAATTCCTTAAGTCAGCTGACAAATTTAGTGCAACAGTTGAGTGCTGTCAATTTAGCTGGAAATTCGAATTCCGAAAGAAGACACGAACAAAGGACGAATCAAAGTAATAATTTCAACAGATGGCCACGGCAAGAAAATCGTTTTTGGCCTAGGAACAACGCGAGAGATTTTCAGACTCAATCGAACGGTCCCCAAGGGTCCAACAGGATGGGAGGTCGCCCAAATCGCGCGATAAATACCAACTTTAACCACGGCCGCCCGTCAGGAAAGTCCTCAGATGGTACCGTTTCTTGTTTTAGATGTGGTAGAAGTGGGCATTATTCTTCTACTTGCCCTATGCTCAAACGAAATCAAGATTCCAGATTTTTGAGTTCCCCGCGTAACATGTGGCGTGGTGGACCATCCCGAGTGCAAATGCCAGCCTGAGGCCTTTCAAACCCTAGGAGTTCAGGAGATGCCCTTTCTGGGACCCGAGGAGTCAATAGTCAGCTTTATATTGCTGAGGCTAATGGGCCCGACGTGTCAGTACCCAACCCTGACACCATCGCAGAAGAGTCCGATCCCTGGAATTGCGATGATTTTGATCTGCCGATAGAAAATTCCAATGTGAGGCCTCAGGCACATATTTGTATGGCCCGATATACTGAAGAGTTTTATTTTGGAACTGGACGAAATTCCACATTGGTGAATGGTGGGACAGGATCTGAAGAAATTAGTGATAATCCCACTATTGCCTCCCATGGGTATACTGGCAATTATTTGGAAAATGAAGACCCAGAACATTTAGAAAATGGTTCAGATGAAACATCTGATCTTGACTATTATGAAGAGAGATGGCGCCATCAACATTTTGAAAATTCTGGCCAAGTCGAATCAGTTAATGTTTTCATGAATACGGCTCAGACTGGAGGTTCTAATTCCGACCGTCCCTCTGGAAGCCGCCCCATGGGAGTAGTTCATCCTCAAATTTTGAATGGGCCTGCTGCAGCTAGAATTTGTAACTTATGTAACATTTCGAATTGTATTCATATGCAAGGATTTGGAAGCCAGTCACGATGAGGAGTGATCGCTAGACAAGAACCCTGGGAATTTACGACAGAAGGATGGATCAATGAGTCGATACCATGGATCGTTTGGAGGCCCGAAGTCACCTCCGCGGAAGATCCCATAGGACATCAATCAACTCAAACTGACTCAAGAATGGATCCAAGAAGGCTAGAAGGTTTACAATTTCAATTTAGAGCAGAAGCAGTTCAAAGAAGCAGAAATCGTAACAGAAGAAGAATCCCTCAAAACAATTTTCAACGAATTTTTAGAAATTTAGTCTCACTTACCTCTTCCTATTTTTTGTTCGCCATCATATTGTTACTTTCCTTTCTCGTCGGCTATTTGTTCGGCGAACCCTTCTACCAATGTGGCGCTTCACGAGGCGGTCACACCTTGATGGTTCCAAAGACGACGCAATGTCGCCCTCCGCCACTGATCATAGCTGAAAAACGTGAAATAAAGTTGCACATTTGGTCTACGAATGGACATTTGAATCAAATTATAGCTGTTCGATGCGTTTTACGAAACCGAACCGTTTGTACAAACACAGGAGTTTTTGGATCACGAGGAATTGTGTCGGACACCACTTTGCAGAATATTGTCACTCCAGGCTTATGCAGACAAGTTTGGTCCGATAAAAGCTACATGGGACACAATCTAGCAGAAATTCAACCCGGAATTTGGACCACAAATCAGACGTTGCAAGTAGAATTCAAGTGGTGCTGCAAAGATACTTGTGGATCAGTCCAGAATTTACTTATGGAAGTTGGAACGATAGCAGCTGTTGATCACAAAGTAACTATTAGTGATCTTGGAGACACTGGTGGTTGCCCCCTGTTGCTGGACAGTGCTTGAACGCTGGAGGAACGATCATTTGGAATGCCACCACCTTCGAAAATTATTGTCCATTGGCTCTAGTAGGAAATTTCACAGGACACATCCTACAAGATCATGTGATAGTGGAAGAAGTTCAAGGAGCTTTTCAGCTCTCCGCGACGATTTCTACATGTCATCTACAAAACGCTTATTCCACCGAGCAAGGACCTATTCTGCAGTTTGAAGAAGATGTTCATCAACTCTTGGCCATTCAGGAAACATCCAATATCAATCTTGAAAAAGATCCTATGAATTCGAAATTTCAGTTTTTATACGACAAAATTATCGAGCAAGAAAGTCGAATTTTCCAAACTATTTGGACCCAATTATGCCATTCTTCAAAACAACGTTTAGTAATGATTTGGCAGCTTTTGAAACTCGATCCGACTTTAGGAGCCAGAGCTCTACTCATGCGAAATGATATTATCGCTTCCTTTGCTGGTCAAGCTCTCATGGTTTGGGAATGCGAAAGAATCGTACCAGATCATATATTTTGGGACTATCAAGTTAATCAAACCTGCTACGCCTATCTGCCAATTTCATTCCAAAATCACACACTTTTTGTGGTTCCCGGAACGAAGGATGTGATTGGAACGTCGCCTGTCATAGACTGCAATCACCATGTGGTTGGTATCTATCACGAAACAGGAACTGGATGGAGAACATCTACTGGTCCAGTGCATGTTGCAATGATCCCTTATGGTATCCAGTGGCAAGGCAGAACCAAGTTGCAAACTTTCAATACGCCTTCCTATTTTCACGATCAACAAGCTGGCGTTTTACACACTTTTGGCCTTATGAGAAGCTATTTTTCCAAAATTTTGATCATTGAAAGCACTTTGAACCGACTCACAGGATATACAGCAGAACTATCGCTGGATCCGACTGTGGTATATCAGACTTTGGCTGGTACAGGGAAGATGGTAGCAGAAATCACCGAAGGAGCCACCAACTCATTGGAACACATCAGCACTACAGGCGTGAAGAATTTGGTCACTGCTATGGATTATTTGATTTCTGGCCCTCTACAACTCATTTTAAATATGCTCGTTGTCCTAGCAGTCCTGATCATTTTACTTTTGATAGGATATTTCATTTTTCGTCATTACCTCTGAGCAAGGATTGGGAACTGTTTTAGTCTCCCTCGCCGCCGGAAGAATGATCGTGAACCAATTGTTCGATTTTCTGATTTGCAAGAAACGGAAAGAGGAAATGAGGAAAAAATGCAAAACGAACATGCAGATTCCACATCATCTGAAGTAGCCTATTCTACCATGTTGAAGAAGGCTTTTTCGCCTTGGCTAAGTCGCAAAACTTCATCAAAAGACGAATCTTCAACCTCGAACTGCAGTATGAGACTCAGCACCCAACCGACTCAAGATTGATGCCCCACCATTGATGTATGGTTGAACGAAGACGTAGAAGAACCTATAACTACATTAGTCGACAGTGGTTCGGATATCTCCCTCATTGGTTACAACTTAGCGATAAAAAGGGGATTTCAAATACTCCCCCCGATGATCAAAAGTTACAAGGTTTTTAACAGTCAAACTGCGGAAGTCACAGCTTCTTGTTGGGTTAGAATTTCACTTACAGTGGAGCAAAATTTGTCGTCATCGCCTGAATTTCTTCGAGTACACATAGTCAAGAATTCCACTTATGATTTGCTGCTAGGGACTGACTTCTTACGAGGATTCGCAAAGACCAAGCTACATTGGAAAGCCGCCCGTATAGATTTTGGTTCAATAACAGTACCCATGAAAAATCCGAATATTTTCCTACCCGATACCACCCAAGGAATAGTGGTCCTGGCCGAAACAGTGGTCATTCCACCCCGAACTATTAACTTTGTGGATGCCCAGTTAGAGATGCCTTACACCCGATTGAACTCATTGATTTTTGAACCTTTGTCAAAATTTGTACTCCGTTTTCACCTACAAGTTGCCTCTAGTTTAGTCAAACCCGATGATGGACTTATTCCAGTCAGCATTCTCAACACTACGGCAAGCCCTATCACCCTCTATCAAGGAATCAAAATTGGAAAAGTTCGAGCCTATCAGAATTTGTATTCTGATCAACCAACATCCTGCCATCAAAGAATTTGCTTATCTCAAGATTTCTGCGAAAAGAATGAAAAAGAAAAAGCCGAGATTTTGTTAGCAAATCCTGAACTTCAGGATGATATAAAAGAAGCTCACCTGACTGATGTCCAACGTCGCCAATTTTTCGGTCTTCTGGCCTGCTTTTTGACCTTGTTCGCCACTGACAACGATCTTGGACGAATGACTTTGGTCGAATACCGAATCGAGATCGGCGACAATGTCCCCATCCGACAAATCCCGTACTGAGCACCTTATAAACAAAAAGAACAAATAAACGAAGAAGTTCAGAAAATGTTAGACAAAGGAGTCATTACTCCATCTCAAAGTCCATGGGCCAGTCCAGTCGTCCTAGTGCCTAAGAAAACGGGAGGATTTCGTTTTTGCGTCGATTACAGAAAACTAAATGCCGTTACCAAAAAGGATAGTTACCCATTACCCAGAATTGATGATATTTTTGATGCTGTTCAAGGAGCTACTCTATTTTCCACCTTAGATCAAGCTTGGGGCTATTGGCAGATACCAGTTGCTCAAAAGGATAAAGAAAAAACAGCATTTATTACCTATAATGGTCTTTATCAATTCGACGTTGTCCCTTTTGATCTTTGCAACGCCCCTGCGACTTTCCAACGGCTAATGGATCTCGTTTTGAGGGGGCTCCAGTGGTCGACCTGTCTTGTCTATCTCGACGACGTTTTGATCTTCGGCCGAAGGTTCGACAAACACCAATCGCGGCTGGACGAAGTCTTCCAACGTCTGCAGACCGCCAGTTTGAAACTTCGCCTCGAAAAATGTCATTTTCTAAAATCGAAAATTGCTTACTTAGGACATGAAATCTCAGCACAAGGAATAAAACCAGATGAAAATAAAGTTAGTAGCATGAAGAACTTTACACCACCAACAAATATTGACCAATTACGCAGCTTCTTGGGCTTAGCAAGCTATGATAGACGTTTTATACAAGACTTCGCGAAAATTGCCCATCCCTTACATTTCCTACTAAAGAAAGCCCAAAAATATCAATAGACGAACGCCTGCCAACAAGCCTTTGACGCGTTGAAAGAAAAATTAATGACTGCGCCACTGCTGATTCATCCGAATTTTCATGCACCTTTTATCCTATACACAGACGCTTCTAATGAAGGATTAGGCGCCGTTTTATCTCAAAAAACAGAAGATGGAGAAAAACCTATTGCTTATGCCAGCAGAAGTTTAACGAAAGCAGAAAAAAACTACGCAATTACAGAACAGGAAGCTCTGGCCGTAGTTTGGGCAGTAAAATATTTTCGTCACTGTTTGTATCAGCAGCGCGTCACCGTTTTTACGGACCACTCAGCCTTACAAAGTGTTTTTTCAAAACCAAACCCTTCTGGCCGTATAGCTAGATGGGGACTGGCATTGCAAGAATTTCAAGAACTTAACATCAAACACCACGCCGGAAAAATCAACAAAAATGCAGACGCTCTTTCAAGAAATCCAGTATGTGGAGAAAACGACAAGAAAGGTGTAAAATTTCACATAAATGCGATTACACGTTCACAAACTTGTAAAAATAGGCCAAGTGACTCGATTTCCATTACAGCAGAAGCAGGTTCTGAGAAAACATCGACTATAGCAAGAACTAGTCTAGATGAAACTCAAACTACACGCTCGAAAATGCCTAATAACTTATTTCCAACTCAAGAAGACGCGAATTTTGAAGAACTTCCAACTATGGAAAGAACTACTTTCGAGAAAACTCAAACTATAGTCACAGAAAGGGAAGAAAACGAGTTCATTGCGAGCAATATAAAAAACTTTCGCAAAGCACAAAGAAGTGACCAATTTTGTAGTCAACTGTTAGCCTATTTACAGTCTGACTACCTGCCTGAAGATCTTAAGCAAGCCAAGAAAATTGTCTCACTAGCATCTCGATTTATGGTAAGAGACGAAATTTTATATTATTTGGGCGATGCAGACGAAAATGAATTAAAACTAGAAGTTCCAGTTTCAAAGAAAGAAGAAATTTTAGAAGCATGTCATGATGATGTTTTTCCCGGACACTTTGGTTTTACGAAAACATTGGCAAAAATTCGCCTACGCTATCACTGGCCTACAGTATACTGGGACGTCCGAGAGCATTGCTTAAATTATATCAGTTGCAGTATGAGAAAAACATCCACAAAAAGAAATCGCACCGCTCTTATGCCTATACCAGTCACAGGCCCATTTGACAGAGTGGCTATGGACATTCTAGGTCCTTTGCCTATGAGCGAAAATGGAAATAAATACGTCATTGTGTTCAGTGAATACATAACGAAGTATGTGACTGCCGTAGCCCTACCAGAAACTACGACAGAAAAAGTGGCACAAGCTTTTATGACAGAAATAGTGCTACGCTTTGGTGCACCATTAACGTTACTTTCAGACAGAGGAACAAATTTCTTATCAGATCTAATGTTATGCATTTGTGAATTATGTGCAACAAGAAAAATAAACACGAGTCCCTACCATCCACAAACAGACGGACTAGTAGAGAGATTCAATCAAACATTGGCTACTATTATCTCAATGTACATAAATAAAAAACACAACGACTGGGATTCCTATTTGCCCTAGGCATGTTTTGCATATAATACGGCCACACAAAAGTCAACAAAGTACTCACCGTTTTTCCTTCTTTCTGGCTGCCATCCAAATTTGCCTATTGAGGCCGCTCTTCATTTTTCGCCGGCCTTTTATCGAATCGACGTTGACGACTTCCGTGACAACGTCCAACGTCTTTTGTCCGACGCCTGGCTATCTGCCAAAGAAAACATAAAAATTGCACAAAATGCTCAGAAAATTGCCTATGATAAAAAAGAACATGGAGAAGAACTTACAGTAGGAGAAGAAGTTTTTAAGTATAGTCCAGTGGTGAAGCCCAAACACTCACCTAAATTAACTTTTCCATGGACAGGACCCTACGTCATCATTGAAAAGAAACATCCGATATACTTATTGCGATTGAAAGAAAATCCAAGCCCCCCCGTACGAAAAGATACATTTCAACATGTTAAAAAAGAAAAAAATGGACAAAAATTTGTCCATGACGCAGGCTTTGATCGTATGGTCAGAACAGCCTCCAGAACACTCATCTGCATGTTTGTCCATGTGAAAAAAAGAGGAAAAAAATGCATAAATGCTTGTATATAACGCGTATCATCTTTCTGCATAAGTTATTGAGAAGGCTCATTTTTATTTCTTCACTTAATCGTATACTCGGTCGCTTAAGTATTTTTATATTCTTTCGTCTAAGTATTTTTATACTCTTTTTTCAGTAAATTGTTTTTTTATTTATGTACTCATTTATACTCTGTTATTAACTAATTTTTACATCTGAAGATATGGCTTTTGCGAAAGTTACAATGACGATAGCTGCTGATCGGTGGCGCATTTGTCAAATTTCGCCGCCCTTGATCAAACACGAGGCCATTGTCGTGTTTGGTCAAGAACTCGGGCGACTACAGTTGAATGGCCGATACATTGTATGCATGATGGTAGAAGAAAGCCAAATGATGTGTGATTTTTTGGCCAATGACCTGCGTCACCCCGGCATCTATGGGCTTGAGGCCGAATTCATGAACCATCATATGGATTGGGTCGATTGGAACAAGAGAGAGGCCGGCCCGTTAGCAAATTTGGCCAAAAGGAAACTCGATATCGCCTTACATGGTCAGCGATATTCTAAAGGACCCTTTGCCGTCGTCATCCAAATTTGCCGCGCCGATGGACATACAGTTATTTTCGACCTCTTGGAAATGGGAGTCCTCCCCATTTCCTTAATTGACCTCCTCAAAAACGCCCGCGGAATTATCGGTTTCGCGGCCAATTGTGATTTGACCGCCATGGCCAATGTCGACATACGATTCGCGGATGTCAAAATTCGGGCCGATACCAATCAGATACATCTGTTTCTGAAAAGTAATCGCAGCCTAGATTACGTTCGCGAAATGAATCCCGATCTTTACCAACGTTTGATCGATAGGACGGCTGATTTCTGCCACGCCGGGAATAGTTTAGCGGCGATAATTCACCATCTATTCGGCATCCACCTTGAAAAAGGATTCCAAGGTCAGGGATTGGCGTGGGCCAAACGTCCTCTCCCCTCCAACGCCCTGGGGTATGCCGCCTTGGACGCTATCGCCCACTTCGACGCCTATTTCAGTCTAAGCGAATTTCATTCGCTTTTTCAAGAGATCAAAACTCTGACGTCAAAAGAACGAATCATGACGTCGAGGCGAGCCGCGAAAAAGGAGCCGTTACCGCTCGCGATTTTCGATTTCCCCCTATGCGAAGTAAAAATAAGATCTATGATTTCAGTCAGGCTAAACAAAGAACCTGTGCCATGAAATTCGACCAGCGAAAGTTCGACCGATGACGAAGAAGAGAGAGAAAAATCTGAAGAAGAAACAGATATTTCAGGAGATGATCTGTTTGTTTCCCTGGAATCTGAAGAACGAAAAGAAAAAGTTCTCTATACCATGAAAATAGTCCTGAAAGAAGTTATAAAATGCACCTTTAGTTTGATGAATAAGAAAGATAGACAAAGTGGTATAAAAGTTTCACCTAATCTTTTATAGGAAAGACAGTTGCCGACGTCCTCGAGCGACTCGACTAAAAGAAACTGGGAAGAAAAAACGTCGGCGAAATCGTCGAAACCCCAGCCGAAAAAGCCGAAAGTAGGGGCCGCTCTGAACCCGACCCAAGCCAGAGACACTCACGCGGTCGAAGAAAACCGAAAATTCCTACAAATAACAACCGAAACGCCGAATATTTTTAAACCAAAGCCGCCGCCGCCCGATTGTAATTTCTCGGCGTTCAATTACTTTCGAGGCCGTTTCATAACGCCGATCGCCAATGGTGACACAGTCGATCTCCGGGCCCAAGCAGAACGAGAAGCTTATCGCCACCTAGACGATAATCTGGCCGCTTTCATCGTCTGCTACATGCCACCTTATTATACCGAAATGACGCCCACCGCCAAAGAACTTGCGGAACATCAAAGTGTCCACCTACGATGCCAATTGCGACGCGACCCCCGATTATTACCCCAACAAATTGATGCCCTAGTGGCCAAATTTTGTAACATACTTACCGAGTATTATGAAAGCCGCATCGTTCGACCCTCGGGCGACCGTCGAGCTCGTCCCTAAATCGCCGTCCCAAATCCTTGTTGTCGCCGATTAATTTGCCGTTGTCATTTCGTTCCATATTTTCGTCCCCAATTTCGTATTATCATCGTATCCGTCGCCTTTTGAATTGAACTTTCGTCGATTGTTGTACATTGTTCACGTTGTATATAAAAAAACACAACCGAAAACACCATCTTAATCTTTTTAGTTACTTACAAACTCGTAAAATTTAAATTTATGTGAAATGGGAACATCATAAAACAGAACAGGAAAAATCATAAAGAAAAACCAGAACACAAAGTTGGAGAAAATGGAAGGCACAAAAAAAGGAGAAGAAAATTATATCGAGAAAAATTTGAGAATTGGAAAAAAATAGAAGAAATTTTTTCTCACCGCCGTAAATACACTTACCAAAAATTCCGCCATCGAGATCACCGCTGATCCAACGTCCAAATCTTGCAGGAACGCAGGCTGAGGGCAGCCTTTCGTCAGCGCCGTATGATGTAGGAGCGCTACAAACCAATCGATATCAATAGCAGTTAAGCAACCTACAGTAAACAGTGATGCCCTCACAGTCACGCGCATACCAGGCAAACCTACGCTATCCAATCCTACTGTAGACACTATATCAAGATTCTTTGCCTTACGTCACTGAACTTTTTTTATTTTATTAAAAACATATGACTACGCCTGCAAAGATTAGAATCTAAAGTTATGTGAAACTGTGACATCATATCCTAGTTTTTATGCCTTTTCTTTTATATATAAACGTTTGTTTTGTATGTAAAAATCACTTCACTTCACTTCACTTCACTTTGCTACTTCACTAATAAATTTAGGTTACCTGCTTGCTTTTCTGCTCTTCAACAACGTCGTAGGGTCGCCCTGTAAAACGTCGTTCGTTCCGTCCGGATTTGCAGCTATTGGAAGCTGGAAAGAAACATATTTTTGTTGGGAGACTAAACTTTTCTTTTAAAATTACCTTAGCGTTTTTCCTAAGCGTTGCCATCACTGTCCATCCTTTGACGTTTCCATTGGCGTTTCTGAAGAAAACAGAATAACTCAAGAACGTTTTTAGTATTTAGTCGGATCTGCAGGTTGTTCAGCTACAGTAACCTGTATTTACCCTTAACCCAAAAATAGACAACCCTTACAATGAGAAAGAGACGTCCGCAATCCTGGTCCTGGAAAGGGCCTTGTGGATTGCTGGAACCTTAGTCCTAGTGGGAAGTCCCTGGAGAGAGAAACCCAATAGAAGACTGAAGGGATAAACAGACACTAGAGTAGGAGAGAGAAGGGATTGGGGTCCAAACCCAATGATGTATCTTATGGAGAAGACTTACCGAAAATATTCAAATTAATTAATTATTAAAATATAGTAAAGATGATGGCGTAAGGCACTTCAACTTGATCCTAGCTCCATAGTACCAAAATACTAGTTTGGTGGAACAAACTCTGTATTCATGCTAGCCCGTGTAGGAGTGTCATTAGCTCCTGAGTACGGTAGGAGGCCGTGACTACAGTAATCGTCGATGCTTCTTGTAGGAGAAGAAGGTCGAGGCGAAGGCCAAAAATAGTTGGCACTGGCCTTTCTTAGGCAAGAAGAAGGCGGCGCGCATGCATTCCTGTAGAGATGCAGGAAAAGATCTCTGGAAGGATGCAGACTTTGTTTGCAAAAGTCGGCTGTCAAGTACAGAAACAGATACAAAAAGACGCGAACATGAAAGTGTGCAAATACAATCATAAATGAGCATACTGTATGAGATTGAAGGTATACTTTTATATCACATGAGCGGCTGTTGGTGACAGAGTTTTCAACTGCAGTTAATTCAATATATGTCATTACTTTACACAGAAAAATTATCTGAGTGTAAGCAAGTGTATTTTTATAACATTTTGGTGGAAGAGGTTTTCAACTGAGGGGAATTCAATGAACACAGTCAGTTTACACAACAAAATATTCAGAGTGTAAAAAAATGCATTTCTGGGATTTTTTAAGGGAAGAGGGGTTTTCGGGTGTGGAGAATTTGGCGGATGTAGCCATGTCACACAAGAAATTATCCTGGGTGTAAACAAATGTATTTCCGTGATTTTTGAGGGGACGATTTTCTCACCAGGGGGAATTCAATGGACGCAGTCACTTTGCACAAAAAATTGTTCTTTGTGTAAACAAAGGTATTTCTGCCATTTTTGGGTTGAGGCTTCTTGACCATGGGGAATGCAACAGATATAGTCACTTTACCTACTGTTTACAACATGTTTTACTATGCAGTGTACACATCTTTTACTTTTACCAAAAGTGAGAATTTGTAGTTCTAAAATATTTTTTATTGTTTCTTTGATGTGGAGATGACCAAATTTAAAACTTATATGTGCTTCTACAGTCTTTCATGAAATGCTTCCAAATAATGAATCTGGAAAGCAAGTACTATTTTATATTTTTGGCATTTTCTGCCAAGCCCTACGTCTTATGGAACTAAAGTTTTGTGACAGCACTCAACTAACACTGAGAAATTTTATGAGTGAAAAAATTTACAGTAAAAGCTTCATGTACAGGATTTTCAAGTCATGTAATATTTATGTCATTTTTTCATTTTTGTACTATTTTTTAAAAAACAGACTATATGAAGGTTTTTCATGTATGGTTGAGGTCCTCCAAAAAGAGGTGGGCTAGTTTATTAGAAGATGCTCCAATGGGGCAGAAAAAAGAAGAATATACTTGCCTGGATAGTGTCCAAGCTAGAAAAAGGAGTGGACTAGATTTTTGAGAACTGAAGTTAACGTTTGACAAATCCATTTTTTTTTAATATTAGGTTTTTATTCTTTCTCATTGAAAATTTTTTCATGTCTATTCTGCAGCTGTCCACTGAGACTCTGCATACCTCTGGCTGGCCTCTGGAAAAAGTCAATTGACTAGCCCTGGACTTTTTCAAACTCTAAAAAAGGATGGAAAAACATGTTTTTAGACAATTGGTAAAAATTGAAAATTTGTTGGAAAATCCATTTTTTGCTTTTCAACTCTCCCTCTCTAAAATTCTTCCCATGTATCTCTACTTCCAACCATACATATGCAGCCCTGAAATTTGGGGGAAGGGTGGTTACACAAGAGGTTTTTTTCATACATGAAATGACATCCAATTTCAAAACTCTGGGGGTACATACCCCGATATCACCCTTGCACATGTATGCTTTTAATTGCACTGAGCTTTTACAGATGAGGAGAAAATCTGAAATTCAAAAATAGGATTGACATGAAACATTGCCTCGCAAATATGGTATCTTCATTCAACAGGCGCTATATGTATACTTTTTTTAATATGACATATAATTCAATCCAGAAGTTGATCAAAAAGAACTATAATACATTAACATTTCATGGCATTGAGCAGAGCAAGTATGCCCATCACATTAATAGAGATAGAGATGAGTAATGAGTGAATAGTGTTTCATACGTGGGTGCATGATACAGTTTGGTTTCATGTAAAATCAAACATACATCAATTTAGAGACATCAGTCAAAACATGTCTCTATAGCCTGTTTTTTATAAAATGCTTCCAAATAGAAAATTGATAAAAATCAATATCGTCGTTAAAATCGTTCACATAGAGCTCTTACTGTGAAATTTTTCACTGGAAAAATTGTCAACAGTTAGTTCAGTATGCTCACAAACTTTCAGTCCTACATGATATATTGTTCATCAGCAAATCGTGAAAAAAGGAAATAGTGCTTGCTTTCCACTTTCATTCTTTAGAAGCATTTCAAGGAAAACGTACTATAAATGGATGCATGTTTGATTTCTGTGTCAAAGTAGTATGTGCATGGCTGAATCAAAAGCTTTTTGAAGGAATTTTTTATGCTTTATCCTGTTGCCCTGTTCGCAGATAGTGGGCAATGACTGTAATCAGGGCCCATGTCTACTAAAGGATTAACCTCGAGCTGAAATATAATCTTGAACAAAAAAACAACCCCCTCAGTTTCGACAGTTGCACTAACATGTTAATGATATCAAGTGTTTGCTATAACTCAACTTCTTAATCTCAATGTATTCATTCAGGATTATGCCCCATGTTGAGCTGTTGGGTTGCACTATTTTCTTGAATTTTTTCATTTCTAGACTGCAATTCTTGAACCTGGGCTTACACCTTAGTATTAGCTAATTTTAAGCCTGACGTGAGGATTGTTAGTTCTGCAAGAAAATAATCTTGACATTGTGATTAGCTGAAACTGAGGATTAATGCTTTGATGCTTCACACTTTGAAAATCTTATGACCGGAGTAACCAGTCTTCACAGTAGTGATGTGTCCCAGGTATTTTGCATACCCAACCTGAGTACTACACTACCAGGCAAAACTAACCGTCCATGCCGGTCGCTTCCAGGACACGTCCGGAACGCGTCCAGAATGCGTCCCGGACGCACCCAGGACCGGAAAAGCACACTATACCGACAATAAAATTGACAGGCCATGTGCTTGTGTCACACAAAGCCAAAGAATTTTGCCGAGGCTTCCTTCGTACCTCCCTATAGAAAGCACACATTATTTACCAGATATAAACGAAAGGTCAACTGTTGTCATACTGTAGGTCAAAACAAAGTGCATTTCCACTACACATTATGAAAGAACCATGATTGACAGTTATTGCATGAATGTCAATTACTAAGAAAGATAAAAGTTTTCTTTGTGCTGCCGAAAAAGATGTGTTCTGGACGTGACCTGGACGCGACCTGGACGCGTCCAGGACGCATCCAGGACGCGTCCCGGATGCAAATTTTTGAGGGTTAGTTTCGCCTGGTAGTGTATATTTAAGTACTTGAACATTGAAGTATATAAGTGTTTTACCCATACAATGTCTTGTTATAAATTCGGGTAAAAGGCCACCTGAATACCTAGGTAGCACCCATGTCTCATTCTTGAAATTGACCTGGGTAGGTATACCCAGGTACCCAATATACCTGGGTACTCAGAATTAATCACGACTGAGGATCAGCAATTTAATCCAGACGTTCATATTATTTGAAGATTGAGTTAGTGATCCCAGGTTTTTTATAGTGCCTAATGACACCTTTCCAATCACAGACATAAGTTGAAAAAAATTGACTATAACATGCCAGTCACTTACTATTTTTTAGCTAGAGTTAGAGGCATATATTCGGATCTGTCAGAACTTACAATGCTATATTGCTATTGGTTTAGCATTTCTCCACATTTGAATGGAGTCAACCATTAGCTTGCATATAATTTTCATCCAGAAAAATTTCACTGTGTGGTTGATAAAATGCTATGGAGGACAAAATGCACGAAGCTGCAGAGTATATTTTTCCATGGACATGAAAAATTTTTTAATGAGAAATGACACGTATTGGATAAACATGTTGCCATTGTAACCATCGCCAAACACTGTTCGAAAAATAATGCTCGTTTGAGATTCGAACCCGGGTCTCTGTGACTATAGTGCAGCGTTCTTCCATTTAAACTACCGAGCCAGTGTTGTGATTGTTACAAAGGGGTGATGTATGGCCGTGCGACATGTGACATTCCCCCCCCCCCTTGAAAGAAGGACAACCTCGTCCATTGAAGATGCAGGTTCCTGCGGCCCACCAATGTGGGACCATCCAAGAGTCGCCATGACATGTATTGGATAAACGTGTTGCCATTGTAACCATCGCCAAACACTGATCGAAAAATAATCCTCGTCTGGGATTCGAACCCGGGTCTCTGTGACTATAGTGCAGCGTTCTTCCATTTGAACTACTGAGCCAGTGTTGCCATTGTTACAAAGGGGTGATGTACGGACGTGCGACACGTGACAGAAAGAATAAAAATCCAATATTACAAAAGTGGATTTCTCAAAATTTAACTCAAGTTCTCAAAATTCTAGTCCACTCCTTTTTCTAGCTTTTCAACTATCCAAAGAAGCATATTCATTTTTCTGCCCCATCAGAGCATTTTCTAATAAACTAGTGTAATATTTGTCGTTTATGATATTTTCTTTTGCAAAGCATATATGAATATTAGATGTTGTGGGGATTTGAGCTTCGATTTTATTCTACCAAACGCTGAGTTGTTATTTCAAACTTAAAAATTAGTCAATTCTAAGAGTTTCACTTTTTGACAATTCATCACATGTTGCAGTAGAACTTCAAGTCCAGAAAGCCAGAGTACTAACCGTTTGAATGTTACATTGAAATATTGTCATTTAAAAAAAATTGCATGAAAAATTGTCAAAAATTGCGAAAAATTTCAATAAAAATTTGAGGGAAAAACGTTCTATAAATGACAATAAGTGAGGTTTGATTTACATATATTATAATTGGCCCAACTCTGTTAGCATACTACTACGTTTTGCGTAATAACGTTCAAGTTTTGCTTTTATAATTTTGAATATCTGTGGCGTTTGTGGCGCATGAGGCGTTTGCGGCACATTCGGCGTTTGTGGCGCATTAGATATTTGTGGAGTTTATGGCGTTTGTGGCGCATGCAGCGTTTGTGATGCACATGGCCGTCGTGGCGCATGTGGCATTTGCAGCACATGTGGCGTTTGTGGCGCATGGGGAGTTTGTGAACAAATCAATAATAATATAAAATATGAGCTTAACTTTTTGTTAAATAAAATAAAATAAGTTGAGAAAATTAAAAAAATAGGAAAACAATAAAACAGAAAATTTAAACTGAAATTAAAGCAATAAAATAAAATAAAAACAGTCATTGAACGTCATGTGAAGCCTCGAATCCTGCTAGAAAAAGGATAAAAAAAAAAGATAAAAAATGGAACCAAAAACAGAGAAAAGATATTAAAATGAAAAATATATCTATCTCAAAATGCCAGGAAATGGCAAAAAGGAGAATATGTTTCTCCTTTTTGCTTTTTTCAGTGGCTTAAAAGTTCGATACTAGACCTCCCCATCATTTTATTTCAGCAAAATTCTAACTGAAAAAACTTTCCATTTTTTGAGAAACATATACGCGAACAGTTTTTTAGTGATTTCTGAAAATGCCACTGCGCAAAAATGGGATAAATCTTTGAAAGATTTGACTATCAGTCATTAAAGCTGATTATTTTACAGAAGAAAAAACTTTCGTTTTAATGAAAAAACAGAATTCTTGGTAATTACATTTATGTGTCATTCTTTGTTAGAATTTTGCTGGACTGTATACAATGCAGTGGCCTAGTATTGACTTGTATGCTCAGTGAAATATTGAACAAGGAGAAATATATTCATCTTTCTGCCACTTCCTGGTGTATTGGAGAATGGTTATTTTTATGAATGCAAAAACTCAATAAAATACTTATAAAACTTCGGAAACTCTATTTTTTGAAATTATAAACAAATTGATTAAAAAAACCTATCCAATCAGCTGTGATACATAGTGGTACAAACTATTTGATTAACCGTTTATTTTTTGTAGACAACTGCTGGATGGACGATCAAACCATTCCTTCTGATTCCTTGTGATTGTGGCACTTATAGCACTATTTTTGACAAGCCTGTAATGAATTTCATACATGCAGTTGGAGGCATCATGTGTTCTATCGTGAAAACAAAGTATTGTATACGTATGTACAGTAATCAGGTTCGACTGTAAAAATTGCTACAAGATTAGTGAATTTCATGCACGCGCAGGGGCTTAAAAACGTTTTTGTTTTTAAAAAAACATGGGCGCGTATATGTTTCTCAGAAAATGGAAAGTTTTTTCAGTTAGAATTTTGCTGAAATGAAATGATGGGGAGGCCTAGTATTGAACTTTTAAGCCACTGATAAAAGCAAAAAGGAGAAACATATTCTCCTTTTTGCCATTTCCTGGCATTTTGAGATAAATATCGTACTTTCAAGCTCCTGCAAGGAAGAAAGGTGCAAAAAAATTTTTTACCGAAAAAATGTATGTACAATAGTGATTATTTTGTGTCCAACATTTAGTGAAAGTTACAGTATGCCGAAATTGTGATTCAGCCCCAAAACCATAGTTGACACAAGTATGAACTATGGAAATCTTGTCTACTGTGAGCATAAGCATAAATTTACTAAGCTAAAAATCAAGTAACAACCAAAAAATATACAAGCTCTGACTATAATGAAATTTAGAATCACACACATAACAATAAAATCAACAATAGAATAACAATGAGATTTGCATAATATTCAAAAGGTTTTAGTTCAATTTAACAAAAAAGATTGTGCTTATCTCGAATTAAATGCACATTTGTCATTTTAGACATGGAATTAGTCTTTTTTTATGTACAAAGAGAAATACAAACTTCATTCTAGACCGTCACTGTTCTCGCCTAGTAGGATGACTGATAGCCATTCCCAGTGATTGTCTAGAAACACAAATTGTCAATAAATGGATTTACAATATATGAAAAAACATTACTCATGCCCAATTTGACACATCACAACCAAAATTTTAGCGAAAATAAACAAATCAACAGTACAGTATACATGTAATTATTATAAGAAACATGAGGCACAAAAAAAGTTAAATTTTCATAAAAATAACAATCGTTGTAACAATTAAACAGCAGTCCTGCTAACAATGTGGCTTACACTCATAACTTTTCCATTGTTTTGGGTCATTAAATTTCTGAGTATTTCGAATTTTGTATCAAAAAAAAATTTCTGTAATCTTTTGCTCGTAATTTTTCGTGTGCAGCCAAAAACTGTGGGCAAATTAGCCAACTTTAATATAGTCTCCATAAATATTTTGCAATCTATAGTGCCTCGACCAGGTTCCAAACAATCTTCAATTAGCAAATGAATCCTTGTGTTACGTAAGGTCAATTCTCTGATTACGCAAATGCCTTCTAAAATATTCGTTTATTAGGATTTAATATCAAAAGGCTAAATTACAATGTGGATAAGGCAATGTGGATAAGGCAGGGGACACGATAAAAATTACGAAAAAGGGATGAGCAGGAGAATAAGAGCAGCTGAGTGAAAATGAAGCTGAGAAACTACTAAGTATGGGGCGGGGAGGTGAGATTCTATGGAGGGATAGGCGTCGTCCCGAAGATAAAATATTGGCGGATAAACGTCGCCGATAAACACACACAACTGGACGGATGAACGTCGTCCTCAACAAATACAAACAACTGGAGGGATGAACGTCATCCAAGAAAAACGAGCAACTGGACGGATGAACGTCATCCAAAAAAAATACACGAAGAGGTAGGGAACACACGTAGTCGGTAAACTGAGATGCTGCCGATTGGCGAAAATCCGAAGAACGAACTCACTCCTCGTTTTTCCATTCTTTTTCGAGGATCCGGAAAAAGAGATGGGGTTTTGGTGAGGGGAATCTCATTCGCTAGAATTGTTTATTGGGGATGGGAAGAAATTGTTTGAAACTGATTGGTTGAACTTGCTTATGACGGGTTCCTTGAAGTTGTCCACCCGTAGGGTGGGAGTTGGTAAGTGGAAAAAAAAGGGATTAGTAGTTCTCTGTTTTTTGGGCTCTTATTTTCCTACTGTAATACTTTCCATACATATTTTACGATTTCCGAGTAAATAATAGAACGAAAATGCATTAATGGTTTTGGCAAATTAATGTAAAAATGTACAAAACAATAGGCTACTTAACCTACATTTTTCCTAATGGTAAAAATGGAAAAACAACTTAATAATGGATTACTGTAAAATTACTACACGAAACTAATTTGGACAAAATTCTTAAGCTTAACTTAATTTACATAATTTACAAATTCACTTATCATGACACCTCCCTTCTTTATAAAGCAAACATCCTCGTTTGAGCAGGTCACAATTCGATCGAAGCTGGCGAATCGGGTCGAGCAGAACGGTGGGTGTAGCTACGCTGAAATCGGCGGAAGGCGTTTTCTGGATCGGGGTGTCGTTGATTTTCATCTTTTGATTGATTTGAATGGACGTTGACTTTTGGATGATACGGCTGCGTATTGTTGACGTGGATTGCCTCTTCTCGATCCGTTTTGGGGTTATGGATCCAGAGGTTGGGGTAGGATATCGGCATAATTTTGTAGGGACCAAGGTGTAGGGGGCCAACTTAGACGTTAGTCCTTGTTTGACTGTTTGGACGGGTTTGAGGACCAGGTCACCAACTTTATATTCGTGGTTGTGAGTTTTCATGTCATACTTTTTTGAATAAAGAGCTTGGCTATTTCTTATGCGGTCCTGGACAATGGTCAAAGTGGTGTGAAAATGATGTTTGACGTCATTGACATAATCGCTCATGTCTATGGCGTAGGGCGACGGTGGGGTTCGAGAAATATCCGACGGGAGGTCCGGTTGTCGACCATATAACAATTCAAAGGGGGAATAGCCAGTGCTTTCATTTTGGTGAATATTTGTGGCAAAAATGGCAAAAGGGAGATGGTCATCCCAATCAGTATGCCAATCGTCAACATACATCCGCATGTGGACAACAAAAGTTTGGTTTGCACGTTCGACTTCGCCATTGGCCATGGGATGGTAGGGGGTAGTGTGGACTTTTCTGGTTTCACAAAGTCGAGTTACTTCGGTCATGAGGGTAAAAGTAAAATCAGTGCCACGGTCACAGTGCAAAATTTTGGGAGCTCCGTGTCTACAAACAATTTTTTTGACAAAAGCTTTGGCAACGGTAATTGCTGTAATATCGGGGGTGGCTATAGCTTCGACATATTTAGTGAAATAATCGATAAAAACGACGATAAAACGATTTCCATGTTCAGAAAGGGTCATGGGACCAACGCAATCAACACCTACCCTTTCAAATGGGCCTTTTACTTGGATGGGAACCAGATTAGCCGTAATTCTATGGTGTGTGGGTTTATTCACTTGACAAGGGTGGCATGATCGGCAATAATCAGTGATCATTTTTGCCATGTCCGGCCAAAAATACTTTCTTTTGGTAAGGTTGATCATTTTTCTTATTCGGAAATGGCCGGAAAACTTATTATCATGGTTATCCTTGATAATACTTTGTTGGAGAGCACTGGGTACATAAAGTTTTTTGAGGGGGCCTTCCTGCTTATAAATTAAATCATTTTCGAGGGAGAAATTTTGAACATGGACAGGGTCTCCGATTTCTATTTTTTCTTTGATTTTTCGAAGGGTAGGGTCACAAAGCTGTTGTTCTCTGACATTTTTCAATATTTCTTCGTTTTCTGAAGCTTCTGCTTCTAAAACACTGTTGATGGGCATGGGTTGCTCAGGACGGGACTGTGAAAAATTGTCAATATCAAATGTAGAACTGGTGGTGGGAAGGGGAGTACGGGATAAAGCATCCGCATTTCCATTTGCTGTGCCTTTTCTGGGCTGGATGTTAAGCTTAAAGTCACTTAGGGCAAAGCACCAACGGCAACTTTGGGGGGATGGGTTATTTTCTTTTTCCAAAATGCTTTTTACGGCTGTGTGATCAGTGTGGACCGTGACCTCATGTTGGTAGAGGTATGGGCGAAAATGACGAACAAATTCAACAACAGCAAGGGTTTCTAGACGGGTTATGGAATATTTTTGTTCATGAGGGTTTAGGCTGCAGCTTGCATAGGCAATGGGGTGTTTCTTTCTGTCAGATCCTATTTGGCTGAGAACAGCGCCTATGCCAGTGACACAAGCATCGGTTTGCAAAATAAATGGTTGTGCGAAATCTGGGTGGGAAAGAATGGGTGCAGATATGAGGTGTTGCTTTAGGCCATCAAAAGCACCTTGTTGATCTTTTCCCCAGATGAAGGGAACATCTTTTTTTAACAATTTGCTAAGTGGGGAGCTGATTTTGGAACAATTTGGAATGAAACGACGGTAATAAGAAATCAATCCCAAAAAGGATTTTATTTGTTTTACCGTTTTTGGGGCGGGCATTTTCTGAACTGCTCCAATTTTTTTGGGGTCAGGGGAAATTCCGCCGGCTGAAATTATGTGGCCAACATATTTCACGTGGGACTGTGAAAATTTGCACTTTTGGACTTTCAATTTTAGTCCTGCTGACTGCATTCGAGAAAGCACTTCTTTCAGCCTGTCAAGCATTTGGTCATAGGTTTTTCCAAAAACAAGCACGTCGTCCAAGTAGACAAGACAGGTTTGCCACTGCAAGTTGGTTAAAAGAACATCCATGAGGCGCTGGAAAGAGGCAGGGGCGTTACACAAACCAAAGGGTAGGAAATTAAAATGATAAAGGCCGGTGGGGCTGTTAAAAGCCGTTTTTTCTCTATCGCTTTCTTTGATTGGGATACTGTAATAGGCATTGGTTTGGTCAAGGGACGTGAAAAACTGCATGCCGCAAAGGGTGTCGAAAATGTCATCAATTCGGGGGATGGGGTAACTGTCTTTTTTGGTGACTTTGTTTAGACCACGAAAATCTATGCACAAACGCATGCCATCATCTTTTTTCTTTACAAGAACCATGTTGGTAGAATAAGGGGACGTACTCTTGGAAATGATACTCTGGCGTTCCAAGTTTTCGACTTCTTGACGAATAATATCCTTTTCTTTTGGGGATGTACGAAAAAGGGGTCTCCGGACGTGATTGACACTGAGGATACTTGTTCAATCAAACTAGTGCGTCCATTATCGGCTTTGGAGGTTGAGTATAGTTCGGGGAACATTGCAAGGGTGGACAAAAGTTTTTTCTTCTCGTTTGGGCTGATGGATGTTTGGGATAGGTCAACATTGGAGTTCAACCATTTCATTACATTATTGGATGTTAATATTTCATTGGGTGTGGAATTACACGGGGCTACCATTGCTGATTTTTCGGTAAAAGTTTGGATTGTGCCCAATCTTGTTTTCTCATATAGGACAACTGGGGCTTGGGTGGGATTGAAAATGGAAACCATGATATGGCCTTGAAAAACGGTAGAGACACTGTTAGCTGCACAAATTGCGAATTTTTCAAATAATTTATCACGTGGAAAGAATTCAACAGTTTTCATATTTTCGTACATTTTTGATACGGGTACAGTAAACTCTATGATGGTTCTGGGTGGAAGGGCAACAGTACCAGGCAAAGAAATTTCGCCTCGATGTTTGGGTGGGTTGTAGGTAACGCCTCTACATGGTACAACGGTTTTTCCAAAACAGACAAAGGAATTTTCATTGTTGAATTCGTAGCTTTTGAAACGGTTAGTGAAATTGGCACCTAAAATAATAGGTGAGGGACAATCGTCTTGTATTTGAACCACAATTGTTTCTTCCAAATCGTCCACTTTTAGAGTCATGATGGCCGAACCTACCAATGGGATAGGGAGTTTATTTGCAGCAGTGGCCATGATAGTGGGGTAATTTCTGTAGACAAGGTCATTTATGGAACTTGCAACTTTTTTATCCATGATCGAGTAAGCTGCGCCAGAATCGACCATAGCATAAACGGTTTTTTGGTTATTAATTGTAAGCAAAACATGTGGGATTCTATCAATTATATCATTTTCAGATGCAAAATGAAATAGGGGGGATGGGGCACTAGGAATTGCTCGTTTCACGTAACGAATGCTGTTGCTGCGTGAGTGAGTAGCTTCTGAGTTTTGGGCATGGTGGGCTACAAGTTGGAAGAGGGCTTGTCCGAGGGTTGGCAGAGGAGGCGGGTCTTCGCTAGAATGGTGGGGATTTTCGTAAAGGGATGCGGCAGATGGCAACAGTGGGGCATTCTTTTGGCGTGCATGTTGTGGAGGTACGCATAAGACCAAAAGAGGACGAAAACTACTGCAGCAATGGTTGCTATGACCACTAGACCATTAACAATTAATTGTAAGGGGCCTTTCAGCAGGTTATTCAAGCCATCTGTAGCACTGTGGGCTACGCCGCTGATAATCCGTTCCAGCGATATGGAATATCCTTGTACGGCCTTTGACATGCCTTGGCCTGCTCCTGACAGGGCTTCGTAAATGATGGAGGGGTTCAACGACATTTCTGAGGTATAGTTCATTATTCTATGCACATTAGCTTCTAAGCTGTGCACTTTGTACATGTACTGCTTCAAAAAAGCTAAATTGGAGGGGATAGATCCTAACTGATCATAAAAAATGGCTGGTGAGTCAAAATGAAAAACTTTGTATTTTCCATGCCAGAAAACTTGAACGGGTACTGCAGTGACGTGGGTGGGTCTAGTTTCTGTCATCCATTTGTCTCCATTTTTGTATATACTTATGGGTCGATGATGGCAATCAATTTTTGGGCTAAAAGGAAGTAGATCAAAGGTGCCGGGGGTCACGAACCAAAGTGTATCATTAATTCTGATGGGAAGGTTTTTGTAGCACGTTTCATTTACTTTGTGGGATGTAAAAATTTCTGTAGCATTTAGGGATTTACATTTTGAGACGGTAAGAACGTTGCCAGTAAACTCGGCGATTATGCCAGTCCGATGTAAAAATGCATAGGCACCAAGGGTGGGGTCAAAATGTAAAAGTTACCAAATGATGTCAAGATATCTTTGGGCTTGACGGCACAATTCTGACCAAACATTTCGGAAATTTTCGTATTCCAAGTCCAAAATTTTTTGTGTTAAGAAATTTAACTTCACATTCACTGGGTCTGGGTTGATAGGGTCTGAATATTCATCCGAATTTGACGAGGCGAGTTGGGTCATATTTTTAAGCACTAAAATGACTCCTTGGTGGGTTAGGACAGCTTTTTCAATTTTGGAACATTTAGTGTAAGCAGACTTTAGGGTAAATGCGCCCTAAATAGCATCTATGACAACATAATTATTGCTTAGGGTTCCGTTATATATGCCTTTTAGTTGGAGGGAGCAAGTGTCCTTGAATTTGGTATCGTCCCACAAAATTATTCCATCAGTGAGAGTGCACTGTCCGGCTAGAGGCTTGCAACGGCCGGAGTCGCCTAAATCGGTGGTCAAATGATCAGGTTCCCAAGAGGCAACGTTACCTTCTTCGATAATCAAATTTGTTACTGTAGTACAATGATCACTACAGCACCACTTAAAATCGACTTTTAGTGGGTTTTCTGTGCTTCAAAAACCGGGGGAGACGTGGGTCAAATTTTTTCTTTGGTAACTTTTGGTGAAAAATGCTTCTCTGCACTCGGACGCGGGAATTGGGGCAATTTTTGAGGAGTCCAGGACAATGCCTTTTGATCCGAAAAATCCCATGTTTGTACAAATAGTTCTCGTACACATTTGACATTTGAAGGCAGGGGCGGTATCTGGTTGGGTTTTTGGAATATAGACATCGGCCACTATTTTACTAAGATGGGCAGGAGAATTAGGGACTTCACATTGGACACTTTTCGAGATGTCAATTGCATGACCTCTCCTAGACATACCACATAATTGAAATGTGCCATTTATTGGCGCGAAAAAAAACAAGAAAAATAAAAAAGAAATTATATTGGGTAAACAAAAATTTTCGTTTCGCCACAGTCGGCATTGGGTCTCTTCAGACTGCGTTGGTGATCTCGCCTGAACAAAAAACGAATTCTGGGTTAAGTCGGGTTTTGGGGGTTCTTTTGTATATTCACCGTCTTCCATATTGTCTGCGTAGACGATCTCAACTTGAAATTCGGCCGGCCGTTTGGGGGTTGGTGGGCGAGTGGATTGGGCTGACGCTGCTGAGGATTGTGATGGGAACCGTTGACGTCCAGCTGGTGGTGCAGGGCTTAGGGACCTAGGGCTCGTTTCTTGATTGGTGTTGGGAGTGGGTTTTTTCGGCTTTTGCGGATTTTTATTTTTGAAAAGTGCTTGAAAAAAATAAGGGCCCAATTTTTGCAATTTTGGGGAAAATTTAATTTTTAACAAGGAGATGGGCGGTTGGGTGGTTTAGGTATTTTCGGTCATGGCCATCTGGACCGACTTACTTTTATGGTTGGGTTTGTTGCTTTTCGTAAACAACGTATTGATGTGGCCTGCTTTCTGTTGTCCTGAACATTGGAGGAACATTTCTATATCATCAAAATCGAGGGGGCAAGAGACGGCAATATCTGGGGGGCAGGATTGTTGGTGAATATTGGATGGGTACTACTTTTTCGTGGCGCTGTGCAATGCCTGGCCAAATGGTTACACTCGCCGCAGTTAAAGCAGCTGTTATTGGAACGGCCAAAATTATTTTGGGGTGTGGGCGGACTTTGGTTGGACCACTGGTTTTCTGAATAGGGCCGCCTGTAACCCATGTTGGTTTTCCAAGTGTTGGTCTTGCGGGGATAACTATTTTTTTGTTGGTCGTCTCGTTGTTTCTTGCGGCACACGTTTTCCAAGTGGCCCCTCTTGCCACAATAAGTGCAGGGAGCCGACGCAGGGGTCGTTTTTTGTTCGAAAAGTTTTGACATTTTATCTGTGAGATCAAGTAAAGAACGTTCAATATTACTTTGGGTAAATGTTGCAACCATGTCAATGGGGGGTATTCTGGGAATGGATGATGAGAAACCAGGTCGGGCTCGTTGAGATTCTACGTACATGACAGCCTTATGGGCTTCATCTAAGTTTGAGAATTCACGGTATCTCAAAATTTCACGAATTTCAGGTATTAAGCCCTGTAAAAATATGGGTTTTATCAGGTTTTCTCTATCCTCCAAGGACAAATTTGGGAAAGCTTGCCGCGCAATTTTTCTAAGTTCTGAAAGAAATTCAGTGCCAAGTTCTGAACTTTTTTGTTTTCTTTCCATCAAAACTTGTTGATGAATATCACAATCGCAGTTATTCGGGTATAAACGTTGGAAACAATTTTTGTACTGCTCGTATGTGGTGGGAGGGTTCTGTCTTAGCCTCAGATCATCCAAGGTGGCTAGAGCAGGTCCCGAAAAGTAGGACACGAAACAGGCTTTCCTTATTTCTTCATCGTCAGGTTTGACGCCTTGAAAGGTGAGGAAGGTTTCAAAATTTTTTATCCAGTCCAAAAAATTTTGACCAAAAGAACCGGAAAATAAAGGTGGGGATCTGATGGGAACGAATGGGTTGTTCCTGAAATTGGCTAAGTGGATATCATTCAACACTGTATTTATTTCACGATTTGGGGCATTTTGACCACTAATGACATCTCTTAGCTGGTCTTCTAGACCCCTAAGTCAGTCGTCAACAACATGTTCAATGGAATGTCTAACGATTTGATCGATCTGGTCAGGGTGGATCATTTTTTGGGTGTTCAAAACTTGGTTTTTTGCTTCCTTTTCAATTTGACGAAATTGATCTGACAAACTTTTCTTTTGTTCAGCCAGATTTTGTTAACAACGAGAAGACGGGAGAGGAATGGTAAATGGAACTTTTAGAATGATGGAATGGGACTTTTTCAACAGGAAGGGCAGGAATAAAAACTAGGGGCTTACTTTTTTCAGTTCGAATTGGTACAGTCGCCACTTGTTACGTAAGGTCAACTCTCTGATTACACAAACGCCTTCTAAAATATTCGTTTATTAGGATTTAATACCAAAAGGCTAAATTACAATGTGGATAAGGCAATGTGGATAAGGCAGGGGACACGATAAAAATTACGAAAAAGGGATGAGCAGGAGAATAAGAGCAACTGAGTGAAAATGAAGCTGAGAAACTACTAAGTATGGGGCGGGGAGGTGAGATTCTATGGAGGGATAGGCGTCGTCCCGAAGATAAAATATTGGCGGATAAACGTCGCCGATAAACACACACAACTGGACGGATGAACGTCGTCCTCAACAAATACAAACAACTGGAGGGATGAACGTCATCCAAGAAAAACGAGCAACTGGACGGATGAACGTCATCCAAAAAAAATACACGAAGAGGTAGGGAACACACGTAGTCGGTAAACTGAGATGCTGCCGATTGGCGAAAATCCGAAGAACGAACTCACTCCTCGTTTTTCCATTCTTTTTCGAGGATCCGGAAAAAGAGATGGGGTTTTGGTGAGGGGAATCTCATTCGCTAGAATTGTTTATTGGGGATGGGAAGAAATTGTTTGAAACTGATTGGTTGAACTTGCTTATGACGGGTTCCTTGAAGTTGTCCACCCGTAGGGTGGGAGTTGGTAAGTGGAAAAAAAGGGATTAGTAGTTCTCTGTTTTTTGGGCTCTTATTTTCCTACTGTAATACTTTCCATACGTATTTTACGATTTCCGAGTAAATAATAGAACGAAAATGCATTAATGGTTTTGGCAAATTAACGTAAAAATGTACAAAACAATAGGCTACTTAACCTACATTTTTCCTAATGGTAAAAATGGAAAAACAACTTAATAATGGATTACTGTAAAATTACTACACGAAACTAATTTGGACAAAATTCTTAAGCTTAACTTAATTTACATAATTTACAAATTTACTTATCGTGACACTTGCCCCTCAGGCGAATTCTATTCAATATAAAAAAACATAAGTAATTATAAACTAAATGTCAAAAAATAATATTGCACTAACTCTCCATGCAAATTTTGCTGGAACACTTTGGAAAATTTTGCACCACCTTGTTTGCATCCAAGTTTTAATCTTTTTCAGGTTACACGGCGGCTTCATCGGGCATGCAACGTATGTTGAGAAAGTTCCAATGACAAATTTGTTAATAACTAATTTTTTATCACGTTTCAAGACACCCAAAGCTGATCGGCAGAAAGTCCGACTTGATGGCTAAAAGTATCATAATTCAATTATAACATTGAACTAACACATAAAAGACCTTATATCACTGTAAGTAAAGTTTGACCCATAGTTTTTAATCATATTTCCCGCTTGTCCTGGAAAATCGTTTGAAAAATGATCAAATTCGTAAATTGGAGCATGGCACCTATCTTTAACAAAGGATCGGTTGCTAAATCACTAAAATGATAGGTTATAAAGTTTTTTTGTCAAAGTAAACATAAAGTTGAAAAAATTGTGAAGCTCCTACCGCCAGATAGTTAATGCGATTTCATCTGTTTCATCTGTAATTTGTGTGTAACAAACTGGCTGTCCATTTCGATCAATCATGTTGTGCGGGTTTTGGAACTAAGATTTGAAAATATATGCAAATAAAGAAAGGACATTTGTTAAATGCAAATGTACTCGAAAAACTACGCAATCAATTCCGGCCATGCAATCCCCAGGTTTCATGGTCGCTATTATGCGATCAATTAATTTTCTGGGATATAAGTACTTCGCGATCAAATAATCGATACTTGGACCTTTTGATTCATCAATAGTTTGTTCAGTCGACGTTTTTCGAATGTGCAAAAACGTAAATTTAGTCATGTGAAAAACATACATAAAAACTTACATTTCAGCAGCAATGGTAAACCGACCGCATAACTGTGCAATCGATTAACCAAATCCACGTTCCTTTGGCATGCTAAATCAAATGAAACACTTTTGATGCTGATACTTTTGTTAGACGAAACTTGTTGTCACTGGAAAGCCAAAAGCACAAAATTTCCTGTTTCTTCAACTTTGGTTGAAATTACTTTACCAGTTAAAACTTGTGAAATGATTCAGTCTTAAAGTAAAATAAGCACTTACATGCAGTTTAAATTATCATTAAAATTTCGTCTTTACTTTCAGCCTCTTGGCTTACATTTCCAGATGTCATCTCATCATCATACATGAACGTGGGGGTGGGGTTTGGGGAGGTTTTGACCCCCCAGCAGATTTTTATTGACCCCCAGCAGATTCTTGCTGAACTCCAGCAGATTTGACTCAACTAGCTATGATTGAGAAGTTGATGAAGGAAAATGAGCAAGAGAGAAGAGAAAGTCGTCATAAAAATGGAAATGATGCTGTAGTTTAACAATTTTTCTAAACAAAGCATACTTGATTCCAAAGGAGTAACATTAAAACTTCAAAAAGTGCTGTCTAAGCAAATTATTTCTCATATCTGACTAATATAGTTGTGAAAATATGCTGTTTGGACGTTAGAAGACCTTTCTAAGAACTTTTTTCATTATCAAGAATGAAAAAAATTGTATTCCACCCCCTGTCCTGGCTGACCCCAGCAGAATTTCTATGCTGTGCATGTATGCTCATCATCAAAAAATGACTCATCAATCAAACTGGAATAATCAACAACATAACGGTTTTGTGAGTGCATTGACAATACATTAGCCAAAAGTTCTAAAATTTACTTCATAATGGCGAAATAACATCAAATAAATAACTAAAAAGTCGTATTACATTCATGTAGCAGGGCTTTTTCGTCAACAAGTCCGTCTGAAGCCTGTGTACTTGGTAAATTTTTAAAAAAGTCATAGGCAATGACAAAAAGAAAAAAAGATAGCATACAACACATCTAATTTTTTACCTTCCGATAGCAGGGCAGTTTCCTCTGTGGGGGCATCAGATGCCTGGGTATTTTCCATTATAAAAATGTGATTTTTGACAATAGTTAAAATTCCTCATATGCTAAATAAATATCGAAACATTACAAAACCAAATAATCGATCGAAAAATGTAAAAAATTTTGATGTACACTTATTACTCACATTTTCTACAGTGAAAAATGCTAAAGTCCATATTGTGGCTAAGAATATTAAAAAATTACAATTTATTCCTAGAGATGTAAAGACATGCAAATCTTGTACTAACAAACATCAATTTTTTGCGTTAAAGTTAGAAGTTGAAAACGTTTTCAATTTGCCGATGGTGGGAGTAGGCCATACAGAAAGAAAACATCAAGGTTTGGTAGATTTTGCAAAGTGGACAATATAAGTTCGTATTCAAAACAATTTTGTTTCTGTACACTGACGAATCTCGATTTATCTAATGGCCATGTACATACAAATACAAAATTTTGTTTGAAGTACAATGGTAACAAAAAGTTTAATGTAAATTTAATGAATACAAATCTTAGTTGGGAGTTAGGACCATTAGATTTGCGGGATTTATGGCCTAAATCTTGCCCACAATCGAGCACAATAGGCTACATTGTTGAACAATGCTTTCTAGTGTTTAATGTTTGCTTAATGTTGTTTCGTTTTGTATTACATACATTTATGCAAATTTTTAGTGTACATTGAGATATTTCAAAAATCAAAAATATGCATCGGGGATAACAAAATGTGCTCTTTGCAACGGTGCCACTTACAATCGATGAATTGGAAAAAAATTTTTTTTGTAAACAACGTTTATGCAAATTTCTAGCATATTTTACATTAAAAAAAACAAATATCAAA
This sequence comes from Romanomermis culicivorax, assembly GCA_963922205.1. Lineage (NCBI taxonomy): Eukaryota > Metazoa > Nematoda > Enoplea > Mermithida > Mermithidae > Romanomermis > Romanomermis culicivorax. The sequence continues at coordinate 55,517 of CAWUHX010000534.1, forward strand.
ATTGGGGGTTAGAAAAGACGCGCATTTCAATGGTGCAACAAAAAATCTCAAAATCGCAAAAAAACTATTCTAAATGCACATTTTCACTTTTTTTACACTTAGTCTACACTGCACATACCAAATGTTGATGGTTTACTCTGGACATTTTACTCAGCTATCGAACAAAAAAAGAATTAGCTTTCTACGACTTATACAACTCGAGATATTATGATGGGAAGATACCCCAACTGCACCAAATTTGCATATTTTCTATGATAATAAAGTTTACACTGCATATTTTCAAACAGCTAAACAGCATCTTGTACAACTCGACGAGTTGCATTCAACGGAACAAGAATTGTCTAGAAAGACAGAATATTCGCAAAGTTATTGCCGGTCGGAGTTTTGAGATTTTTCTTTACATTGGATTAAGGTTGCATTTGCATATTTCGAAAAAATTTCGTGGTGGTCCCGAGATATGACCCTACTGAAGATATTAATACCACAATCGAGCTAATTGGTTAGAATAATCGTTAGTTATGAAAAGGTGGCAAAGCACTACCCTAGTTTGTTTCATAACTTAGGCTACAATACGGCTACAGTATCCTAAATGATACCGTGTTGTAGCCCGCATCGAGTTCTATATTGTTGCCTAATTTCAGCTTTGGATGTCTTATGGTTCGTTAGAAATCTTGCTCTAAACATGAAAATCGGCGTGCCCAAAACCAAACATATTGCAGTCTAGCACTAACATGCTAGCTAGGATAAGTTAAACAAAGGATACATCTGAAAATGGAAGGAAATATAGAACAACAAAAGATTATCATAGAACAGTACCACGAAAAATTTTGAAGAAAAAAATGGAGAAGAAAACAAAAACAGAACAAAGAACTGTATTGGAGAGATTAGTAAAAGAAAGGGTATACAAATTTATATAGGAGGAACCAAGAGAACAGTACCAAAAGAAAAGAAGAAGAGGAAAAACAGTTGTACAAAAAATAGAAAAGAGTGTGTAATATAATCGTACCTTGACTTGCTCACCTAAACTATTGCTCCAGTTACCTCAAATATTGTAAAAGTAAAAAAAAGTAAAAAAGTTTATTTAGCACAAGCAAACTGAACATACATTAAGATACATTAAAACAATTTCTCAAACAAAAAAAGCAATGAACGTCAAAAAAACGATGAAATTAAAGCAAAATAAAATGCAATTAAAACAGATTTAAAATGCTGCGCAAGGTCAAAAGGCTGTGGTAGCACTAATATTTGACCTATATACTAAAATTTTGTAGTTTTGATTTAAAAACACTACTGTTTCTGCTTGAGACGATGTTTTCAGGTAACTTATTCCAAAGTGGTACAGTTCTATTTACGAAAAAATATTTTTTCATGTCAGTTCTCGGGATATCTATTTTCAACTTTATACTATCCTGAGATTGGGTGTTTGTATGTACGATAACACAAAACTCATGAATATTAAGATCAGTTTCTCTATTTATGATCTTGTATAACATGACCAAATCATTCTTGATTCTCCTTTGTTTTAACGTTTCGAGTTTGACTATTTTAAACCTATCCACATAATCCTGTTCAGGGTAACCAAGAACACGTTTTGTAAAATATCTCTGAACTTTTTCAATCAATGCTGCATCCTGTTTAGTGTGAGGGGACCAAACAGTCGTAGCATATTCCAACAGAGGCCTAACATAAGTTTTATAAGAATTAGTGAGAAGATTTACATCCTTACTTATAAATTGTCTGAATATCAAACTGAGTCTAAAATATGCACTCTCAACTATAGTTGAAATATGACTGGTAAATTTTAGATCATTTGATAGGTTAATTCCTAAGTCACATACTGTGCTTTCTTTAGATCTTTGTATTTCTGATTCTTGTAGAACATATGAATGTTTTGGGTTGATTTTTCCGAAATGGAAAACCATGGTCTTGTCTAAAGCTAAACTCAGTTGTCAACATAATGACCAATCGTGTATGAGGTTCAAATCTTTCTGCAAAGCTTCGTGATTTGATGATTGATTATAAATTCTAATATCCACAAAAATAATCATTCTCGTGCTAGGTGTCAAATTTAAAAAAGCTATATCATTTATATAGAACAAAAATAAAGTTGGACCTAGGACACTCCCTTGTGGAACTCCACTTATTACCAGCAATTAAGTAGATAAATGATTTCTAATACGAACAATTTGTTTTCTTTCGGTTAAAAAATCTGAAATCCATTTCATCAAATTTCCAGAAATTCCATATGTTGTAAGTTTATGTATAAGTTTGACATGAGAAACTGTATCCAAAGCTTTAGAAAAATCTAAGTATACTGCATCTACATGTACTTCAGAAAGTTGAGTTTCACATGACTTCCTGGGTAAAAAAAATTTGAAGATTAGTGAGAAGACTGTGTTTCAATGCAAAGGAGAGCACACACTCTTTGATTATTTTTTCGAATAGTCTGCAGGCTACGCAGATCACTGATACTGATCTATAATTTTTATAATCACTAGGATCACCCATTTTATGTATAGGATTAACGAAAGCAATTTTCCAAATTTGAGGTAATTTTCCAGTAAGAAATGAAACAGTGAAAATCTTTTTAAGAGGATATGCCAAATAGTGAACAAATTTCTTAAAGATCGATACGGGTATATCATCTGGGCCAACAGCTTGTGAGTTATTCATTTCCTTCGTATGCTTTATTATCATATCTTCTGTTATTTCAAGTGATGATAATTTTCTATTTTTTGGACCAAGATTTATTTGAGGCAAAATGTTGTTATCTTTTATGAAAACAGATGAGAAGAATTAATTGAAACGTGTACTTTTTCTGCGTCTTCAAACAAAATCTTTTTTCTATCAACAATAGGTGGGATATCTTTTTTATGGTTAATCCCACTGTTAACATAATTATAAAATTTATTCAAATTCATTTTTTTTGCCAACTGAAGTTCCTTTTTAATCTGAAATTCTTTTACAGATTTTTGTAGAGTAAAACATGATTTTAAATACTTATTTTTAGTAATATGATTTCTATGAACCCTGTGAAGCTTCCAAGCCATTAACTTTTTACTTTGGAGTTTTTCGATGAATTTAGGATACCTCTTAGTTCCAATTTTACGAAAAGGTACAACGTCCGAGATTCCAATTTTAAGAATACTAATAAATTATTCGTAGAAATTGTCAACAGATACACACGTCGTGAAACTAGCTTCCCAATCAATGCTCGATAAATAGGCAGAAAACATGCATGTATTCATTTCACGAAAATTACATACTTTTACAGCATTATTCTTTTCACAAACACCAGCTATATTGAATTTAATGCACTTATGGTCGCAAGTAGCCAACAAAGGAGGCAAGATAGAGATATCATAAACATTTAATGTGCACGTTGCAGAAGACCAATCCAAGATATTATTTTCATGGGTCGGTTGAATAACTAATTGAGTCAAACCATTTCTATTCATTGAATGTCAGAAAAGTTTTAGTAGCAAATCATTTGGAATAGCACCATCATTCCAGTTCAGTTTGGTTGATTGAAATCCCCTAAAATAATAATGGGAGATTAGTTTTAAAACACCAGTCAAAAAATTTTGTTAATTGTTTTCCACATTCTAAATTAAAAACAGGTGGTCTATAGGCAAGCACTAATCTAACATGTAAACTTTTTACATCAGACGATACAATATTGCTATATAAACAAAATAATATTGCTATATAAACAAAACAATAAATACCAGGAAAAAATGCCAAGGGCTGGCAAGCTAGACCGAATATGTTTGATGTGAGGCTTTCTTAGAAGTTGATATGATAATCTTTTTAAGACACAAGACAGATGCTTAAAAGGCAGATACAAGTAATGTTTCACAAAAAGTCCATCCAAGACATGCACTTAAAAAGCAGAGACAAGGTTTTGTTTCTTCCACAAAAAATTTTCTTTTAAGAAAAACATATATACGCCCCAAAAATTTTTAAAAATACTTAGACTTTTGGCATAATTTGAAGAAAACGAAAAGAACTGCATAACTGTAGATTGGCAACAAAAAAAACAATACACATGGGAATGTCACCCACTCACCAGCACAGTCCACCATATCAAGGTGTTGACATTTCACAAATGCATTATATGGAAGTAGCCATATTTTCCAGTTACAGCAAACAAAAGTACATGGCATGCTTTATATAATAATATGTAACAGGAAATTTGTGGCTTACTGATTTTTATGCATGATAATGTCACCACCTTTGCCTCGTGGACATTTTTAAATTTCATTTATTTTGGTGTGCAAGTTAAACCATTCATTTTTAATGTTGGTAATGCGAAAGATTTACTGTAGTAAAAATTAATTTTTTGTTGTTCTTTATTTTTTTATTTTTTTTATTCTATTCACATTCTTTCATCACTTTGTTTCTCTCACTGACTTTGGCTTTTCGAATAGACCTAGTAACATTAGCAAAATCGGGACAAGGCCGTCTTATCTAATTCAATGTCAACAGGAGAAGTAAGTTTAATTTTGGCTGACTTCTTGCTCTGCTCTCGAAATTCATGAAACACAACAATGGAACATTACAAACAAAACGACACAAAACCAGACCAACATGACTCTTTAGATCTAAGAAATTCTTTAAATGATGAAAATTGTAATTATTTTATATTGTTTTAGTATCCACTAATTGTTTAAAAATTTTAGGGGCACCTATATGTTTTTCTTAAAAGAAAATTTTTTGTGGAAGAAACAAAACCTTGTCTCTGGTTTTTAAGTGCATGTCTTGGATGGACTTTTATGAAACATTACTATTACCTGCCTTTTACGCATCTGTTGTTTTAAAAAGATTATCATATCAACTTTTGAGAAAGCTTCACATCAAACATATTCGGTTCAGCTTGCCAGCCCCTGGCATTTTTTCCTGGTATTCGATTTTTAAGTATTCAAAGAATCATGCCATCTTTTACTTTTTGTTCAGAAATTGACAATAACCCAGTGTCAAGTACTACATCAATTTCCTATCACCCCTCAATCACCACTACTAGACTGAAAACTGCTGCATTGATCTCATTTACCAAGATCTGTACTGAAAAATATGGAAATTTTCACTATACACCTTTGATTCGCAAACAGCAATGATGATGTAGCACAATTTACAAACAACAATGATGGTGTTATGACTTCTAATTTGTCAACCAAAATGATATAAAGCTCAGGACTTTAATTGAATGACTGGAAAGTATGGATCATTATGCAACTGATTCTCAACAATTTTTATGAAAAATACCCATTGATCTACTACCTTTTCTACTTCCAGATCAAGTTGATCTAAGTTGGCTCAAACTTTTTTGGCATCAGATCATGCTTAAAACATTATCAGGCAACTGATTCTCATCAATTTTCATCAAAAACAGCTGTAGATGTTGTCACAGGCAGCCGTTCAAGTGATACTACAGTATACCTTCAATCTCGTACAGTAGGCTCATTTGTTATTGTATTTGCATGCTTTCATGTTGGCATCTCTTTGTGTCTATTTCTGTACTTGAAAAACGACTCTAGCAAACAGAGTTAGCATCCTTCCAGAGATCCTTTCCTGCATCTCTACAGGAATGCATGCGCACTGGCTTCTTCTTGCCTAAGGAAGGACAGTACCAGCTATTTTTTGCCTTCATCTCAAGCTTCCTCTCCTGCAAGAAGCATCAATGATTACTGTACGGTTCCAGCTCTCCACAAGGCCCATTCTAGGACTAGGATTGCTGAAATCTCTCCCACCATATATGGGTAGTCACTCTATGTGGTAGGCTCTGTGGCGTACGAGGTGGAGGTAATAAATAGCATGTCCTACCTACCATACCCCAGTACCTGCGACTCCCGTAGCACCTTTTTGCCCTCACTCTTGAGGCTTCACTACTTCCATACTTCATCCCTCACAATCCCCAGCCTAACATTACAATCTGTTAATTTTTATAAACTTGATCTTATCCAGATAGAAAATTTTCGGACATCAGATTACACTGAAAACAATACCCAGTAACTGCTCTGCATCAAATTTAATCAAAAACAAATGTTGATCTACTAATGTTTTATTTCTGGATCAACTTGATCTGATCTAGATAGAATATTTTCAGACATCAGATCACACTAAAAACATCACCGAGCAACACCTCTGCATCGAATTTCATCAAAAACAACCATTGATCTGCTAGTTTTTTTACTTCAGAATCAATTTGATCTACTCTGCATCAGATCAACAAACTTCAAGTATCATGCACAAAAAACTCTGAAATATCATCTAACATATAAATCAATCATTATTTTATTACAGGAACCATAATCAAGTTGCACGATAAATGGAAATACACAACATGCAAAAGTACATTTACGATCATCAAATTACATCTTCCAAGATAACTAGTCACATGACTTTACATTTATGCCATCTTGGAAATTTTCTTTTGTAAACTGCTTGATAAAATACCAACAAAACATGAAGTCTATTGAATTCTAACATGCTGAATTCAATAAACACAAGATCAAAGCTCTATGTCAAATATAGAACTCGCCACATCCAATTTTTTTTATGTAAATTAAGTTAATGCAAATTTTTCACTTCTGATGACTTTTTTCGAGAAATGAAAAAAAACTTTCTAAGGGATTTCCAGTACGCCAGATCGATCAGAGTCAGTTTCAGAAGCTGGACCTAAAAAAATTTGTCTGTTTTTTGGCCGGTGTAAAGTCACTTTACACCATTATAATTCCGTTATAGCATGTATTTGAGGTTTTTATTCTTCATTCAACAAAAAAAGAATTATGATCCTGGCTCTATTCTAGCCTGAGATATTCATATGATCATCAAAAAATCATCTTTACACTATATTACAACAAGGAATGATTTTTTTCCAAAAAATCCTAAAAGACATTTTGCATTTAGGTCCTTATCATCACATTGAATTTCAAAAACACTGTTGGAAAGAGGAGATCAACTTAAATATGCTCCCCAAATTTCATCCCCTGATGTGACTTGGTTCGCTAGAAAAAAATCTCCAAGTCAAGAGGGGTGATACACCAAGGACAAACATATAGTAAAAACGAACGCTTGTAAAGTGAAAATTGACAAAAATTAGCATTGTCCTCAAATGTTTTACACAAACTTTTGACTGTGAAATTAAACAGCTAAAGGTTAGTTGAATTTCGGTGTATGTGACATACGGTTTAGCGGAAAATCATGAGACACAAAGACTGGACCAAGGTTGTGATGAGTAAAAAATTGATCATACCTCAGAGAAACTTATTTTCTACAGTTTTTTGCGCTGAACAACATGCCAGTAACCGTTTGATCTAAAAAACAAAATTCGCGTTGTAACATCAATCCAAAGGTTCGAATATTTTGCGATTTTCGAAATTTTAGGTCACAATCATTGGAGGCCTATAAGTAATCAGCTGTGCAATGTCGATCAATCAAACATTGTCAGTGAATGTAACAATGTTTAGAGTATATGCATGACACATATAGATATATGTAACATCAAAATTATGGTTTACACTACACTTTAAATTCCCATTTTCAGTAGTTGTCAATGACTCAAATTCACACATTTTTGTACCCCATAAAGTCAAATAATGAGTGTCATTGATTAAACTCCACTATTTTATGGCTGAACCCCTTGGCCACATACCCAAAAAGTTTTACCAAAATAAAAAAACCATTGAGTGTGCCACACTGAAACAAGTGGAAGACCTTTTTGAATCAAATTATAAAATTTTTTGTTAAAAAATGCAGTCATTCACCTAAAATTTGAACAATTCAACTAAAACTTCTAAACATTGCAGGCTGACACCTTGGCTATATACCCACAAGGTTTGATCAGAATATCATCATCCCTTACATGGGAAATTACACAAAGTAAAACGCACTCTTGATATTGTTGAAAAAACTTCAGGTGCAAATCGGTGTTCCATTTAGTCAAAATATTATTAATTCTAGTCCAAATTGACTACACTGCAGTCACAGTATGTGGCTTCATACCCACAAAGTGGCATCATATTGAAAATTAGAAAAGCCACATTCTCTTGATTAACTATAAGGTGAAAGATTGTTCAAATTTTTACCAAAAACTGACAAACTCTGGATCATTTTCAGATCATAAGAGCTCAACATAAATCCCTCTTGAATCTGATAGAAAGATTTGCTCTAGACCAGATGACATTTATAAAGAGTCAGATCTACATACTATTTATTGAAACAATTATTAAAAACAATCTGATTTCAGTAGTTCACTTTCGTATTGTAAATGAGGATCAAACATCACTGAGGATCAAATATCACTGGTTCTTTTTCATCTTCAACACCACAATTTTTTCAGGTTGCTACTATGAAATGTAGTAGGTTCTTCCCGATGATGGCTGGCTTCCCTGGCCCTGAATCCAGTAATTTTTTTGTGGCGTGAGGAAGTCAGATCTGACAAAAGATGGGTTCATTGAATTTTTGATGATATACAATGCCACTGTTGTATTTTTCCAGCAAGTATCCATGTTGTTTTTCTGTCATGGGATGGCATCTCTTATGCTTCTTTAAAGCAACTTTTTTCCATAACATCAATCGACTCAGTTTTATAAAACAATTAAAGAGCTTCTTAAACTTCAGGCAAGCCATGGGTCAAACAAACACTTTCCAGTGTTTTACTATAGCTTTGTAATGCAATATCACGTAAACTTGTTCACTATGGCATTAGCTTGTGGTTACCTAAAATAAGATGCTGCAACAAGTTGGGATGAAGTACAAAAGCCTTTATACAGCTTTCTTCAGATCAGTTGAAGGCACTGCTTTCCATTTCATATGGCTCATTAGTGGCGGCTGGAAGATCTTAAGATTCTTCTTCAAAGTTGGTGATTGTGATTTTTGGATCGAAAGCAATCCAGAACATTGATCTTTGAAGGGGAAATCTCTGGCTAGTCTTCACGAACCACATGATTAATTTCAAGCTTTGGTAACTGTTCGAATTCAATATTTTCATCTTGGATATGCTTCCAGTACCAACCTCGTAAGTTTTAGTTGCCTTGATTTCAGTAGATGTGAACTGGAAATTGAAATAGTTCCTGATACCAACTGCTTTAAGATCCATCTTCTTGTGTGGGATTTTAAGATTGCCAATGATGAATCATGTTCTCTTGACCTTTCTATCTGTTGTAGCACACCTGATGAATTCTTCAGCAACTGAACATTGATTGTTTTGATTTATAAACAGTTGAACTTGCTTCTCCATTAGTACAGCAATTCGATCATATGGGCGTATATCAAATTGAGGTTCAGAGAGGTTCCAGTTCTTTATAATCACACCTGTTTTCTGAGATATTGTTGGCACCATGAGAAGGTTGAGGAGCCATGAAAACATTCAGCATTAACAGATCACACAAAAACTGCGTTGATTGCGGGCTGCTCTGCCTTGACTTTTGTCAATATGTCAGTCAGTATTCCAATAATTGCCTTACTGTCTTGTGCAAGCAATGGACAAATGTGTGGTGGTCTAGAAACCACTTTTCATAACAAGGGCATATGTGATGTGCCATGGGAAACTGCACATACTAAACCAGCTTGACCAATGTTTCCATCTACTGGAAGGCAGAAATTTCATTGCCCAATCAGACCGTAGGTAAACACAATTGTCTTGGAGGTTGTCAATGATGTCTTTCTATGCTTCATTGTAGTGCATTGATCTAAGCTGGTCTTGATGCCATTCTATCACACTATTGATACTTTCATCAGCTAAATATTCAGCTTCAACTTTATCAATTGGGTTTGCAAATTGGAATTGAGTCAATGCCTCTTTGATGTCCTTCAGTGTCTTTTTTAACTGCTCATAATTGTCACATTTTATGGCATGAATGTGATTTGTAAATTTCTCCTGTAACTTTGGATGGATTGGATCACCATGACTATGCAATGAACAGTGATCAGGAATATGTAATTTTAGCTATATGTGGGGTCGCTTATCACCTTTTAAATACAATTTTGTTTCTTTTAGCTTTGATATAGTTTCTTGTGTTCATGTGGGTCCCATTTATCTGAGAAAGATCCAAAAAATTTATGTTGGTTATCACTACCTTATCAGTTTTCACTAAAGATTTGAAAAATCTTTCATCGTTTTGTAACACCAATTCACACCTGAAGTTTTTTCAACAATATCAAGAATGTGTTTCACTTTGTGTAATTTCCCATGTAAGGGATAATGATATTATATCCAAACCTTATGGGTATATGGCCAACATGTCAGCCTGCGATGCATAAAAGCGAAACGGATCATGCGTATAAAATCGCCTTTCTGGAGTCATGCCTCACGGGTCCTGCTCTTGCCTCCTACCGGGACTTTAGCAGCAGCACTCCAATACCTACCCGCTACAAAGAGTTTACGGCTTTTCTACGGAGAGATTTTCCGGTAGGGCGCGACTCTGATCTGCATCAGCAGCTGATCCAAGATCGACTGCAGAAGCCGACAGAGTCCGCGATAGTCTACCTTGAGCACCTCAAGAGACTATCCAGGGTAGCGTATCCAGATCTCGCGACGGATGTCCGAGATTCTATCATCAAACCTATCTTTCTGCGAGGATTGAAGCCGGTCCTCCGAGATAGTATCAAGTTTAGGGAGTTTACGACTCTTGAAGAGACACTCAAGGCAGCCTGTTACGCAGAATCCCAAATCTTTCGGGACGAGATCTGGTACACTGCTCCATCTAACGCCGTTTTCTCTTCAGAACCTAAACACGCCGGATATAATCCCGATATGCCTAACAGAAGCGCAAACAGTCGTCAGAGCAACGCTCCAACGTCGTCATCCTCCGCCGATGAGGTTCGCCGCTTGAAACAGGAAATGGCCAGGCTCACGGCCCACATAGCGAAGCTCACGGCCCAGCAACGTGCACCAGCGCCAATCCAACAGACGCCGCCTCCACAGCCGTCGACACCAAATCAGTCCGCCGGGCGACGCTCGTCGGGAGCACACCTTCAAACGTGCTCCTTCCACAAACTGTGTACACATAGCGACGCCGACTGCCGGGCCCAGCGTCCCGCTGGTGCCGCTCCCGGTAACAACGCCGCTAACGGTGGTCGCTGTCATTTTTGCCGTACACGTGCCCACCCCACCGACCGATGTGATAGGCCATGCCCTCATTGTCGTCAAGTGCGAGTGCACCGATCAACTGCCTGCCCGCAGTGCAATCCGGCAAACACAGGTGAGAATGTCTACCAAGATACTGGTTATTCTTCCCAGGGGACAAATGTGTATCACCAGAGAAATGGTTATCACCCTCCTAACGGGATGGGAAACCAATATCGGCAGCCCATACGTCGCAACAACGCCGTTGGGGCTACCGATGGCCCTCCTCATCCAGATCCTCTTGACCTGGATGATGAGGCACTCGCTGAACACCTGACAGATTCTTCACAACAGTGTTATCCTGTCTGCGTAATCAGTATTGGATTTTCAGTGGTCCAAGCAGCTCAGGTAACCGTACCGATAAATGTATCGGACATACCACTGCCACCACCACCACCAAAGTATGCGATGCTGGTCACTCTGGACCCCTCGACGACACCCCAGTTTGTTGGCCACGCTAACATCCTCGCATCGTATTGCATCCCTAAAATTAAGACTGCCGAGCCAGCTCCAGCCGCAAATACGACGTCTTCGGCGCCACCGGCCCGCATCGTCCCTCCAGGACCACCGCCTTCGATCCCCACGGATTCGGCTACGGAAGTCCTCGACCAGGTCGAGCCCATGAATTTGTCAGGTATACTACCTTCTTCTTCAGGTGATCCTAGAGTAGGAACCAGAAATCTATCTCAGTCCACGACTCTATCGATTTCTTGTTCACAGTGCCATCGCCCGTCCAAGACTCGATGTTGGCCATCTGGTTAGTTGACCTGGCCAAGAAATACCCGCATTTGCCGTGGACTCTGCTCAACGAGCCATCGCATGTCGAAGTGCTCACGGCCGCCGACGTGGTGCTTGCGGCACCTGTTTCAATGCGACTCTTACGACCCGACGTCGCCCGACGGGCACTCGAGTTCATTGCCAATGGGACTATCACAATCTCGCCTGTCGAGAAGTTCTTATTGGACGGGGAGCCATCCTCGCCTTCGGTCGATGCCGTCCGCCGAGCAGTCGAACAGGCCAGTCGGATCCTCCTGCCTGCTGTCCCCGCTACATCACCGACAGCAGCGCCACCTGTTGCCGTGACATCGCCAACAAAAATGGACATTACTGCTTCCTCGCCCCCGGCCAAGGAACCCGCAAATGCTCCCACACCGCCGGCAACAGCCCAAAATACATCGTCGGCAACAGCCCAAGCCAAATCGCCGGGGCCAGCCCAAGAGACATCTCCGACCGCTGCGACCAAGTCGCCCGTCGTCGAACACATGGCCATCGACGAGACCTTACGTCCGGTTAACGAAGATGTCAGCATTGTTGAGGAATCTCCGTTCCCAACTGCAGTCGCCCCACGGTCGCCAAAAATCGGTATCCTCCGGGAAATCCACCGGTGTGGTGGATTGGTCCTCGATTTCCCCGGCCAGGAACCCATCTCGTCCGACAGCGACGAAGAAGAAATCTGACACTGCCCCTCAGGCCAGATTTGTGGAAATGAGTGAACACTTACAAATTACGTTTGTACAGTTGTTTTTGATAATAAAATTGACCTTGGTAGCATCACTGTTTCTAGGGGTGAGTTTGTCAGCACCGGCGGCTCAGTATCAATTTTACCGTCTCTCAAGAAGCGGACATCCACTTGAGTTACCCCAGCGTGTAGAGTGTAAACCACCACAATCTTCATGGAGCCCGCGGCGCATGAATGTTACGGTGTATGTCCCTAGCTCAGACCCGATTACAACCACAGCGTGGAAATGCACATTGCGCTCCCGCAAAGTCTGCACCAACACTGGTTTCTTCGGCTCTAGGGGCATCACTGCAGACGTCATTACCACTCAGCACTTAGCGCCTGCGGCATGCACGCTAGCACATCGCACTAAGATGTTTGGTTCACAAAAACTTGTCGGCATTCGCCCTGGCTTTTATAGCACAAACCAAACATTGGAAGTGATGTACGAATGGTGCTGCAGCGACGTCTGCAAGACGGTGACTAACCTCTTCATCGAGGAGGGACAAGTTGCTTCGTGGGACGGCACTACGGCCCTAAGCACCTTAGGCGATGTGGGTGGATGCAGTCCCACTGCAGGCCAGTGCACTACTCTAGACGGGGTCATTGTCTGGCCTGCACAAAACTTCACGGCGCGGTGTCATTATCACCCCAAAAGAAATTACACTGCGTCCATGTCAGGGAACCACGTCATCATCGATGATCTACAGGTTGCCCTCAAGATCCCGGGAAACTCCTGCGTCTTCCAACTGTGCCCAGAACTACGTTCCACCACAGTCCGGACAGATCAGGGTCTTCTCCTACGCATCCACGGGAGATACAATTTGACCCAAAACCTGTTCAGAATGGCAAAGGACACCCGTCCCGACCCTGTCAATGCCAAACTGAACTACCTGGCTCAGCAGATCAAGGAGTCCGAAATTAACGGTTTCCGGTTCATGTGGCTTGAGCTACTCAGAGGAGCTACTCAGAGCCCAAGGGACCACTCAGACCACGTACTCACGGTACAGGATGAGTCCACCCTTCTGAACGACCGGGAACCCTCCGTCGGATACGCTCTGGTAGGTCTACTACGTCGTACGGGACTGCCGATTCCAAAGCGGTCCGGTAAGACCAAACACACTAGTGGTGCCACCACACCTGATTCCGGTCATGTGGTCTCTGCTTTTTACCCAAATGATATTCGGACACCCCATATCAAAGTTCTCCTCAACAACTGGGTAGAAGCAAAGGCACTGGTCGACACAGGAGCTGTTTTCTCACTCCTGGACCACAAGTTAGCGGCCCAGCTGCCCAACTTGTCACTTTCACAACCCAGGGCTCGTCCTATCGCAGCCAATGGGTCCCCGATCCCACTGCTAGGAGCAGCCTACATCACGGTTACAGTGGCTGATGTCTCTGAATGGATTCAGGTCCAAATACAGGAGAACTGTTCAGCTGAACTGGTCCTTGGAACAAACTTCCTCCGCCGGTTCAATTGTGTCAGTTTGAACTGGGAGAAATCCTTCCTCCACTTCAAAGAAAATAGAATCCCCTGTGACGGTCTCATCCACAGCCCACCTTCTGCCCGCGGCGCCTTGCCCCTGAAGGACTTGGTAATTCTGGAGCCTCGCTCCCTGACACGATTCACGGTACCTGTTCCACCAATCTATACGAACATACCTGAGGTGGCCTTCTTTCCGAAGCACCTCACCGGATCTCAAAGACACATATATTTTGCTGGAAGCGTGAGTAGCGTGACCAACGGTCACATACCACTTCAAGTAGTTAACCCGAATACTCATTCCGTGGTTCTCTACCCACACATGACCATCGGTCATGTGCAAATGCATAGTGAGCCCTCACGGGAATCACCGGTCGACTCAGACACCGTCCTCGATCGTCAGTGGGTTGAGGCCAATGCTGTAATCTCACCGGACATCTCTCCTCGGGACCGGGCTGCCTTACTCGATCTGCTGGTTGCATACACCGACCTTTATGCTCTTGATGAAAAGGACACAGGTTCCACTGATCTCGTCCAGCACCAAATCAGCACGGGCGATGCCCGCCCAGTCCGCCATTTCCCTTACCAGTCCTCACCTAAGGAAAAGGATCTCATCATGCAGGAGGTCAAGGCGCTCCAGGAGAAAGGTATTATTCGGCCGAGCACATCTCCGTGGGCTACTAATACTGTCCTGGTGCGCAAGAAAAACGGTTCTCACCGTATGTGTATTGACTTTCGCAGTCTTAACGAGGTCACGAAAAAGGATGTCTACCCTCTCCCATGGATAGATGACATTCTCGACACACTCAAGGGTATGAAGTACTTCACTACCCTTGACCAGGCTAACGCTTATTGGTCAATCCCGATTGCCGAGGCGGATAAAGAAAAGACGGCATTTAATATGCCTATTGGACTTTATGAATTCAATTATTTGCCTTTCGGTTTATGCAACGCACCAGGGACATTTCAACGCCTTATGGACCTCCTCCTTACTGGAATCCAATGGCGCACGGTTCTAACCTATCTCGACGACATTTTGGTGTTCGGGAACTCTCACACCCAAATGCGTGAGCGCCTGGCAGATGTGTTCGCCCGTCTACGCCGGGGTGGAATGAAGCTCAGACTGAGCAAGTGCAAATTCTCGCACTCAGAGGTAGAGTACCTAGGCTATCGCATCTCACAGAGCGGCCTAGAACCTGACCAAGCCAAGCTGGCCGCCGTCCAAAACCTACCCATTCCACAAAACGCCAAAGACATCAAGTCCTTCCTAGGCCTCGTGTCTTATTACAGGCGTTTCATCCCTGGTTGTGCCCGGCTCAGCGAGCCACTCACCAAGCTCTTACGGAAGGAAACTACTTTCCAGTGGTCAAAACCTCAGCAGGAGGCGTTCGACGAATTCCGCTGCCTGCTGACCAACCCTCCTATCCTGCGCCATCCGGACTTTTCGAAATCCTTTATCCTTCAAACTGATGCAAGTATTTCGGGGATAGGAGCGGTTCTCAGCCAGTTAGACGAACATGGATACGACCATCCTGTCGCGTACGCCAGCCGAGGGTTAACAGCGGCCGAGAAAAACTATTCCATTACAGAACTGGAAACTCTCGCTGTTGTCCATTTCGTCAAGCACTTTTGACCATACCTCTTCCAGCACGAGGTGGTCGTTCAGACTGACCATACCGCGGTCAAAGCAGTGTTGGAGAAGCCTAACCCCTCTGCTCGGATCGCTCGG
Source organism: Romanomermis culicivorax (assembly GCA_963922205.1). NCBI lineage: Eukaryota > Metazoa > Nematoda > Enoplea > Mermithida > Mermithidae > Romanomermis > Romanomermis culicivorax. The sequence goes on from CAWUHX010000534.1 coordinate 71,355, forward strand.
TGGGGACTCGCGCTCGCCGAATTCAAACTGACAATTCGGCCGCGAAAAGGTCAGTCTAATGGTAATGCTGATGCATTATCATGCCTGCCGGATCCTAACTCCCTCACCGGTCAGAGTATTGATGATACTCCCCTCTACAGACCTGAGGGGCATGTTATGATGATCACCGATGGTGCGCAGCACCTGGCGAGATCAAGAACCTTGACCGATGGTGTGCAGCACCTGGCGCGTTCAAGTAATCCAGCACCGATCACTGTTGGCGCGGAGCGCCCGGTACGATCAGAGTCTTATGCCGAGATATCGGTTGGTGAGCAGCACCCCGACCTTTTCGCTGCTCAGCTGGAGGATCCGGAGTTAGCCGGCATCATTCGCTCTCTTAAGCCTCTGGGCGACTAGAATGATGTGCGAGGCTACCATCTGTTGGATAACGTTCTTCAGAAATGGACAGGCGAGTCCAATAAGATTGTCATACCCAGATCCATGGTTACTACCATTATCCGGGCTCATCATGATGACATCTTAGCTGGACACTTTGGTGCTAAACGTACTGCGCGGCTCATTGCTCGCAGATACCACTGGCCTTCCCTCAGTGGGGATGTCAAGTCCTTCTGTCAGCGGTGTGATCTTTGCCAACGGAATAAGCCCGCTCGACAGAAAACCACTGCGACCCTGAAACCTATCACCATCACGGGACCGTTTCATCGGGTAGGTGTCGACTGTATGGGACCAATGACCACTAGCGAAGCTGGCAACTGTTTCATCGTAGTCTTCATCGACTACTTTACGAAATGGGTCGAGGCTTTCTCTACTCCGGACATCACTGCATCCACCATAGCCCGGCTGTTTGTAACGCAAATTGTCTGCCGGCACGGAGCACCGCAGATTCTTCAGTCAGATCGTGGCACTGATTTCACATCAAAACTGATGACTGAGATCACTGCGATCTGCGCAACGAAGAAGATCCACTCTACCGCCTATCATCCGATGACCAACGGCGAGGTGGAGAGAGCTAATCAAACGCTAGCCACACGGCTACGTATGTATGTTCATCAAGGACATACCGATTGGGATGAACACCTACCATACACTGTGTTTGCCATCAATATTAGCATGAATGAGTCAACAGGGTACTAGCCCTTTGAACTCATGTACGGTCGCACACCCATGCTCCCTGTTGATGCCGCGCTCTCATTCAACCCTCCGGCCCATATCATTAATGTTTCCTCATATGATATGGAGGTCAAACGTCATTTCACGAATGCGTTAACCTTAATCCAGAGTCGGATTGAGAAAGCACAGGAGGCCTATGCACGGTCGTACGACCGGAAGGCACATGATGTCTCGTACAAAGTAGGGGATCAGGTGCTCAAACTGCATACCTCCAGCAAACGTGGACTCACTCCTAAATTGCTGCCCATCTACGATGGGCCCTACCTTGTAACAAGTGTGGCATATCCCAATGTCACACTTCGTCTCGAGATGGATCAGGAAGACACTGTACATGTCAACCAGCTTCGACTTTACGTGTCCCCTGAACAACCGGGTGAAGCAGAGGATACACCTCCCACTTCACAGGCAATGGATTCGGCACCCTTATTGTATCCATCAATAAGCCGGGACTTTACACCGAATTTGATTAACCCACATCTTGATGCAGAGGTCCCCGACCCTTAATTCAAGATGCATTCTCTTCATTGTCCCTGCTTACGGACGAGGACGTCCTTTTTCGAAGGACTGCCGTGCCCCTCACGAAGTATTCACTCCTGTCCATGCTGGATCTTAGTGGATAGAAGAGAATGTGCAGCAACCAAAGCGTCACGCCTTAGGCGCATCCTCACGCGATAGCCTACACTTCACTGGGTGCATCCCCTGCGATAACCCGATCCCTACATCTCACTGGGTGCATCCCCTGCAATAACCCGATACCTTACATCTCACTGGGTGCATCCTCTGCGATAACCCGAAAATCTGTACCTCGCTGGGCGCATCCTCTGCGATAGCCTACATCTTGCCCTGAAAATTTTTCTTTTCTGTGTTCTAGACTGTCGCACAGGATATTCAATGTCTGCAACTTCACGCATCAACAACCTCCGGTTACCATACCGCGGAACGAATTACGATCAAAGAAGGCTCCATCCGCCAACAACCCAAGGGACCTATTCGACCACTCCTGCCGTCACACCTTGGAACGACCTACGACCACGGACACGCCGCACCAAACCTCACTACTAACCACTGCAAGGACGAGGAAGCCCTTTTTCGAAGGACCGCCGTGTCACGTGCCGCTCAATTTCTCCGACGTCACGTGATTCGGATCATGTCAATATTTTGTTTTTCTTAATAATTTGTTTTATTACTCATTCATGTTTCGTTTACTTCATTTTTACACATGCATTTTGTGTTCGTTTTTATGCATTTCTATGTTTCGTTTTGTTGTATTTTTATTTCTTTTTGAACGCGGGCTACAGTAGGCCCTTTTGCTAAAAACTTCCACCAGTCGTGCTCCACGAGCACATGGCTATTTTTGGTGCATTCATGCACCTCTTATCACCAAAAATTAGCGTCGTTTTTGTTACACAAAAACGACTAGCTAAGAAGTTTAGCTAAAGACGTTCATATGCTTAGCATAGGCACTGCAGTCGGCCTCAGTGCTAAACGCATGTGAACGAAAAAATGTCTATGTGCCCATAGGCATCTTCTGCATCGGGTCTAGCTGCAGAAGTTAGCTTGAGCGCTGAGAAACTCCGCCCAAGCTGCAGCTGTAGCCAAACACGTCCTTAAAAGGACATGTTTCTTTAGTTTTTCGCTCATTCTTGGGTTCACCAAGCTCTCGTCCGGTTGTAACTCCGCGTCCGCCGCCTTCTTGTCAAATTTGCATAATTTATTATACACCTGTGCATCCGCCGCCTTATTACCAATAAATTTGCATAAATTTACCCTTGTTCACTGCGTCCGCGGCTCACCGTCTACAGTACCCGCTGCCCATCAGTGCCAGGTGTCCGACCGCCCCGGTTCGTGAAGAAAACATTGGAGAATCGCCTCCCACTCGCCGCCGCTCGCCGCTAGGACGTTTGTGGATCGCATCCCCGCCCCAGTGCCAGAAGACCGAAAGTATCCAGGGACTTGCCACCCGTTTCGTCGAATCGCTTGAGAAACAGGACTAGGTGAGTCTTCTCAGGGGATTATTGTTATTTGTGGGTTATTTGTTGGGAAATCCTTCCTAAGTCGGTTTCCCAAGGTCTCCACAGATAAGTAGGGCCTCCACCTTTCAGGTTCGGGCTAAAAAGGGGCCGTCTGGTTCATAATCGGGTCCCACAAATTAGGTCATTTCACAGGTTACCCTGTCCCCACTCTCACTGAGTAGGACTCGGGGATTGTCGCACCTAGCCTGGCAGCGTTGTCCATTACCCTACAGCAAGACCCCAAGGACAACACAAGAGAACCAACTATAGACCTCTCTATAGCCACCATTTGCCAGGTTAGGCCCCAACGCCAACCAAGAGAAGCCTGGGGAAAATGCCAGTATCCATCAGGAGTCACAGCCTATTACTCACTGTAATAGGATCAATCTGATATGGTTCACCATCATTGTGACATCTAAAACACGGTATTACCTGATGAGATACCCAAACCTCCCCAGCTCTCCCAAGTCCAACATGTCATACACGTGACATGCCGTAAAATGTGACATGGATGGCGCAATATGTGACATGGCGAGGCTGGAAAATCGACCTTAAGTCTGGCACTCGCCCTTAAGTGCAAAAACTTTACCCTTGGGTCGGAACTACCCCCAGGTCGGGTCAATTCCCATTTTAAGTCGGACAAGCCCCCTTAAAATCGGGTACTAGCCATCCGATAAGTCGGAGACCCCCCAAATTCGGGTTTACTGCCTAATGGGTCGGGAATGTCCCTTATTTCGGGTTACCGCTACTGTAGGTCGGAAACCTCCCCTCAAGTCGCGTGTTATTACTGTAAGTCGGAAATTTTCCCATGCCACCGAGAGTTATTACTGTAGGTCGGGAATTTATCCCTTAACATCAAATTTAATTACTGTAAGACGGGATTTGCCCTTAAGACTAGCGACCACGAAAAGGGAGCTAGAATGGAATAGGATTATAAGATGCAAGATCAGAGTACATCAGGGTGATGCAGAAGGGAGTTTATCTGGTCGCCCGTGATGAACAAAGGCATGGCCTGAGATGTGGGGGAATCGATCCCGACCAAAAATGTAGAATTAGGGCCTGGACCCGGCGATTAGAGTAGCCGAAAAGGACAGAAGAATAGAGATATAAGGAGAGGAAAGGCGGTTTACCTGCCGAGAAGTAAGATGACGGATGAACCCGCTCAGGAGGGATTTTTCCTGGAGGTTCGACCGTTGTACTAGTTTACAAACCTTGGGGCGAGGCGGACTCGTAGCCGGCAAGATCCTACTCATCAGGAGTAGCGCATAAAGTGGCATAAGGTGAAAAGGATGTGGACAACTGAAAGTGAACTTAAGAGGGAGCAATAAATAGGGACAAAACTAGTTTACAAACCCAGTTACGCAAAGGGGTGGCGCAGTTACGCAACGGGCCTCACTCGCCAGGAGCGATTGCAATCTCTGCACAGTGTGATGGACTATGCAGAGGTTCCGTGTTGGACGACATTCGCAAGTAACTTACAGCCGTGTCCGAAACGGGAGCCCGCGCTTCGAACAGAACGGACACTCTCCAGGAGTATTACATACAGCTGGTGGCCGGGTTGCCGATCACTGAGATGTAGTGAGGCTCGCAGGTCACACAGTGAAAAAGAGAAGGAGCAAGGGTACCAAGGGTGCTATTCTGACACACTCAGTCAGTTAAGATGAATTACTCTGGATGTTTTGAGGGCGCACCCGAAAACATCTAAGGGATCCTGGGTACAAGGTGTCCCTGGGTGAATATGAGTGTAAAATTACTGAGGCGGACGCAGTTATGTATCGAGGCGTACTCAATACCTTCGCTGAGGCGGACTCAACGGTGCCTATTACTTTACATGACTAACAGGGGTGGACCGCGGAGGCGGACTCTGGGTCAGTGGCGACTCTAGCGCGGGCATTGTTAAGCCAGTTAACGAAGGCGTTCAAGTGAATGAAATATGACAGGGGGTCCTATACACTCTAGGCCCAACCGGAGGCTGTGCCGTGGTCCCTTGGGAACCACTACGGCGGGGACACTAAAGAAGATCTATGTATGACAGCTCGATGAGATGAAAGAGAGTGAGTGAATTTAGATAAGAAATTTACAAGAAGATTGTTAAACCCTTGCAGATGTCAGACACAGGCAGTACTGACTGCAAATGCCTATCGTCTACACGAGTCAAACAACCAACCCAGCTGAGGCCGAGTGTAACTCGTTCAAACCTGCAGTTAAAGCTTGAAAGCAGCCACGTACTGGTCAACAGTGCCGCTACCCGGGCGGACAACCTGATCAGTATGCAGGCTAGAGAGCATCTCAGGTGGTGTATGTATGTGGGCTGATGTTTCCCAGGCATCAGTCCCCAGACACACACGAACCCTTGGACAAGAGAGGTAGGTGATAGACGTCAAAAGGTAGGGGGGTATGAACCAACACATGACCTTGGTGCTGACTGCAGGTGCCTGGGATAAGAGTATTCAAGTATCATGTCCCAGTCGCAGACGCCAGGGGTGAGTGCCTAAGGCCAGCAAAACCCCTGCAGTAGCACGTAATGTTACTGTTGCAGACGTCAGAAATAGGATCATGTAACCTCAATTCCTGCTGCAAGAACATGATACATTGTCATTGCTGACGTCAGCAATAGGGCCCTGAAGCCAACTAGCGGTATACAGCAACACGTGATGGTGCTGTTGCTGATGTCAAAAGGTGGAACCGAGGGTCTGATACCTTAAGTCAATGACATGAGATGCAGTTGTTGCAGACGTCAGATGTGGCACCCGTAAGACCTGCACATCTTCGAATAGTGACACGGTGTGTCACCATTGCTGACGTCACAAATGGGGTGCAGAGAACCAGCCGAACCTGTTACAACAACGTTAGCTTCAGCTGTTGCAGACGTCAGAAGTCATTACTGCAGGAGTGTTAACTTAAACAACAACACGTAATGTCTGTTGCTGACGTCAGGAGTAGAACCCGGAGGGCTACCCACCCCTTAAAGCAACAGCAAGTGAAGCGGCTGTTGCAGACGTCAGTGGTTGCATCTGTTAGGCTGAACCACACAACAACAACAACCCGTAACGTTGTTGTTGCTGACGTCACAGAGCATGACCCGTAAAGTCTATGGTCTAGATGCAACAACCCGAGACAGACCTTACAGTAAGTAGAAATGAAGAAGAGAGAGAGACTTATGTAAGGGTGTCATACTGTAGCGGTGGCATCAGAAAAACAGAAATTTTTTTTTTTTTTTTTTTTGACACCGCTCAGATGACCGAGAAAGGAAAAGGGAGAGGAATAACCAAAGACGGGGAATACGAGATTTGGACATACGCGTGTTAAATGTGTAAACAGTAGGTGTAAAATTTTGGGGCCGGAAAAGTGAGCAATTCCGACAGTTTCCGCCGACATACAAAAATACTGTACACAATTGACAGATCGCAGCCACGGATGACGTCCAGAATCATACGTGGAGGGTGTACGGTATCATGGGGTCATGGACCACCAACAGTCAGGAGAGGCCGTCAACCCCTACAGCTGTCATACCAGTACCTGCGTATGGGTATACTGTAGTTACAGTACGGGAATGGGCACAGGCGTACTGTAACAGCACCCACCCTGAGGGCTACAGTATACCACCCAGGATTAGAGAAGGGGGGGGAATAAGGGAAAAGAGACAGATAAGGTAGTTTACAACACAGATTAAGTATGCAGAATGTACAGAATTAATCAGAGGAGAAATACAGAATACTCGATATATAACTCAACTCTGGGACAAATAACTCGACTCTGAGGATATATAACTCGACTCAGGGGGAATTTATTACTCATAGGGGTTATACACACGCATGAGATAATTATTTACACATATAGATCACAGTTAGATCACTCGTAAGGGCGAATCCCGTCTTACAGTAATTAAATTTGATGTT